>QRDG01000438.1:286302-412850 GCA_012064385.1 Puccinellia tenuiflora | reverse complement strand
CGTCCATAGGACTGGACATCCATGCGTCCCTGGGTTAAGTCCAGGAACTCCCGCCTCTTGAGCTCGAGGATGGGCTTGGGGATGTACGCCGCACGGAAAGCGGCGCGGAATTCCTCCCAAGTGACAACATGGCCCGCGGCAACCATGGCCTCGTGGCTCTCCCACCAGGAACCGGCGGCTCCTTCCAGAAGGTAGGTGGCGAAGTTGACATGCTCCGCCGCGGACGTGAAGAGCGGCAAACTTGCGCTCGATCGCCCGAAGCCAATCATCCGCATCAAGCGGCTCCTTGGCTTCAGAAAAGGTGGGAGGTTGGGACCGCAAGAAACTGGTTGAGCAGTGGTGCAGTCCGTGTTCCTCCTGGCCCCTTGCTGGACCAGCGCTCGAGCCAACCTCATTGCGCAGACGGTTTTGCTCGATAGCCATCATCACCTCCGCCATTGAGGGTGGCGGCGGTGGGTCAGTGCTGTATGTTCCCCACGACGGGTAGGAGCCATTTGAAGAATTGGAACAACGACAAGTTAGTAACCAATTCTGACAGTTAAGATAGATCATTGGTTGCTCCCAGATATAGATATTTAAGAAACAATAAACACCAAAGACAGATTTTAGGCAAACCACGGTGACATCACGTCATCGTGGCGATATCAAACGGATATAACGGACTCGAGGCATAACTGGACGGTAAGAACCCCAACCCCGAGAACCTAAACATCAACACCAAGCATAAAACAATAGAGGTAAGAATCAGAGTAGAGCGAGTTGGATGAGAAGCAAAAAGAATCCTAAGAAGGTTTTCACAACTCATTTTTAGGTTGAAAATAATTTTCACTAGACTCGACATCGACCAAAAGAAAGGGTTTCCTACAGGCAGTCCTGCTCTGATACCAACTTGTAACGCCCCGACCCCGGAATTATACAGAGAGGCTATGTAATTCGCACAACCATCAAAGTATAACACAGAGATCGAGACATGTGGAACAGAACTGGCACAAAGCATGACTCTACGACACAAAACATATAGCAACTCATATAACGAGAAGAATACAAATATTACAAGCAAAAGGATCACCGATCCAACAATTCAACAAGCGGAAGCGGGTAGTGTTGTCTAACAACAAGAAGCAAATATATGGCCTAAGAGGCCTACAATAAACATCATCCCAGCCAGCTTGTTCCACGGTCCCAAGCTGCCACCTGGGAACCCCAGACTAGTAGTCGACGTCAACGAAGAACCCACCTAGTTGCTCGGTGTCGTCCTCCTCTGAAATACAAATACATAGAGGCAGCAAAGAGAGACTGAGTACGATGTACTCGCAAGTTTAATAGGGCGATATAGGCCCAATGACTGACGGAGGCTCTAAAGCTGTTTATGTATTTCTTTTGCATAAAGCTAATTTTAATAAACCGAAAAATAAAGTGACACATGGCATTCGTCTACTCAGAATATTTTTATAAAGGGGTAAGAGAGTATCATAATCATCTTCGGTTCTCGGCGAACCTACTTACAACCATCACCACTCACCTCACACAAAGGCACTCCCTCGACTCACCCTCGAGGAAATGAACCTTTATCTCATGTTTGTTATGCAACCTCTAGCTGCCATATCAATTAGGTTAGCGTTATCTATGATCTTATATCCGATCCCAAGTCGTCCATAACCGCGGACACGGCTTTTCGAAAAGATTAACCCTGCAGGGGTGTACTAATTTACCCATTGGTACCGTCCGGCTCACCTGAGTGGCCCTCTTCCGGGGAAGGCCGGCAAGCGGGCGCGGTTAAACCTTTACCTCACGTGAGAATATCCAAGAGTCATCTGTGGCCACAGGACAGGTTCAGCGCTCTCAGCGCCCTGCCCCATCGCCACGTCCTAAACACAAATCCTCATCAACATCATCTTTCCACTCACACGCAAATGGAAAACCGAACTAGAGGACCCTTGGATACGCCCGCACAAGTTATTCGGTTAGTAAGGCGCCCATACACCCACCAATGGCAGCACGCTCGTCTTGGTTCAAGAGGTAAAGAACTCGCACCTAGGGGCTAGAGTGAGGCAAAACACCATCCCCGATGGCAACTCACCCAAGCCATCTTAGCATTTTAATTAGCATCACAATTATCCACCATGCCCGAATCATTCCATCAACATCAACAAGTATGGAATTCAATAACGGACATAACTAGTATCTCAACTAAGCATTTCTAAGCATGGCTAAGCATATAACCAATAATTATATTTGTATCCGGCCAACACATAAACACTAGGGTTCATAGGTAGGGATACATGTGATTGGCTCGGGGAAAACATGCAATCATAGGATATTCTAATATTTATTAAAAGAGACACTTGAACCGCATGCAATATTATGGTGGATAAAATAATTTGATAAAACATAGGATGCTAGATGCCAAGAAGGTTAGGTTATCTCTTGCCTTGCTGCCCGGGCGTGTAGTACTGATCGTCGGGATAGGTCGAGGTGACCTCAACTCCGGAATCTACCGATACCCAAAAGAAATACAAAGAACACAATAAATCACAAGAACACAATGTGCAATGCTCAGTCACATGATGGCATGTCAAATTGATGCAGGGATATCAACATTTAATTGATCTATCAATTTAAATGGAGTTCCAAATAATTAGTGCAATTATTTGGAAGCAACCCCATATTTATCTTAGTGACCACATTATTAATAGATTAACAAATTATTTAGAGAAGTGGCTCAATTATGCATGAACATGACATGAATGGATAGGGTTCGTCATTTCGAATAATTTGGTACCTTATTTGTAATTTTCTGAGTACCGAAGAATAAATAGCAATTTGAATAACTAAAGGAATTTAAATCTTTTAACCAATTTATGAATAACATCAAATAAATATTTGTGGTCATGACATGGTATTAGCATGGGTTACTAGCAATTGACAAGTTGATCAATTTGAGATTTTATTTACAATTTTTGGACAATTATTGAATAAGTTATGGATTTCTCAAATTAGGCATTATTTAACCTAATTTGGGAATTCTTAGTTAACCCCAAGAATATAGTTCCAAAAGAAGTTTACAACGATTCCAATTGGTAGATTTTGTTTTACTGAACATTTTGAAATTTGAATCGTCGAATTTGAAGCATTGTTCAATTAGTTATCGATTTTCAAAATGTTTTACTTCCTGAAAAAGAAAAAAAATCCATTTCCCAGGCGGGCCGGCCAGGCCGGGCGCAGGCCGGTCATATTGGCCGGGCCACCACCCGAGAGGCCCCGGCCACCGGGCCGGCCCATATGGCCGGGCAGGGACCCGAGAGGCCCCGGCCTCGTGGCCGGTCAGGCCGGGGGGCCAGGCCGGGCGCGCGTTGGACGTGCGCGTGCTGATGCTGACGACCGCTGACGCTGCGGACGCCGCCGGCGACCGAAATCGGGCGGCGGGAGAGGGGGAGAGGACGCGGGAGAGGCTAACAAGGAAGCACGCCTCACCTTGGTGTCGTGAGTGTGGACGGCGACGGCGAGGGACGGCGGAATCGCCGGGAATCCGGCCGGCGGGGACGCGGCCGTGGCGGGGATGTCGGGGACGCGGCCGTCGGTTTCCGGCGCCCCGGCACGATTCCCTCCACCGGCGGAAAGAGGAGGAGGCGGGGAAGCGTCCTGGAGGCGTCGATTCGATTGGGGCCGCTCCGTTCGTCGGCGAGGCGGCGATCAACGGCGGCGGGCGGTGCCGGCACGGGAGCTACCTAAACACGCCGAAATCGATCCGGGAGAAAGAGGGGAAAAGGAGGGAGGCAGGTGAGGTCGTCGGTAGGGGGGCCTCCTTAGTCTCCATGCCACGGCATCCACGGCAGCGTCGCCAGCATGGAGGCATGGCGCCAGTGCGCCATGGCCACCGTGAAGAGAGAGAGGGAAGGAGAAAAATGCAAAGAGGCCCCTGGAGCTTTTGAATTATTTTCAAACAAGCCCAGCAGCAGTGTTAAACCATTTAATTAGAGCCCCAGGACATTTTCTAAAATCCCAGAAAAATTCACAGAGACTAGAATTACCCTCTTGAACCACCACAAAAATTGGTGAGGTCAAATAAATTAGTTTGCCCAACATTTGTTCATAGCTTTTAGATTTAGGCATTTTTGATAAGTAGCTAAAAGCCTCTAATTGGAGCAATTAACCATTTCCAAAAATAGTGAAATTAAACATGGTGGCTCCCAACACAATAAAGAAGCACCCCATGAATTTAGTTTGAATTTTCGGAGAGCTTAAATTGGTTCCAAAAGTGTAGTTTGAATTAAGCCAAAATGAATTCTCATATTTAGCTCCCAATTGACAAAACTTGGAAATTGAGAATTGAGGATAAGAGACAATTATGGAACTTCCTAAACAAGTTGGAAGTCCAAGAAAGGTTGGTTGACAAGTTGAGTAAAACATTTGGTGGGAGGTTTTGGGAAGGTGGGCTTCCCATTTCAATTGCTTTCCAAAACAAGGTGCATTTGTTAGCAATGACAAATTTCACATGCATGCCATGATGCAAAGGATGCAAAGCAAAAGTGGAAAAATTCTTCGTATTTTTCACATCCAAGTTAGGGCTGTTACACCCTCCAGAGAGGGATCCCAAATATGACTTAGTCGTTTTTCCACCCGAAATTTCCACGGGCCGGAACTTCCGGCCTGGGGGCCGGAATTTCCGCCCCACCGGAAATTTCCGGGGGAACTTCCGGGGAGAAGTTCCGGGACCCCTCCAGAGAGGGATCCCAAAATGACTTAGTCGATTTCGCTCTGGGGCCGGAATTTCCGCCCACCGGAAATTCCGCCCAGAGGGCCGGAACTTCCGGTCCTGAAACAACAGAAACCCATCCTTCTTCTTCGACGAGGATCTTTACTTCGATCTTTTCACCAACTGGGTCTAACCACCTAAAAAACCTGTCAACACACTTAACCAAATATGATTAGCCCATAATATGTGTTGTCATTAAATCACCAAAACTAAGAGATGTTCTTTCAGAGCTTCCAGGCGGCGCGAGACACGAAGAAGGTCTACTTCGACGACAATGACAAGTCCAAGTTCGTCACCGTGGGGGCGAGCCTGGACCCCAAATAGGAAAGCACGCTCGTCGAGTTCCTACGTGGGAACCGGGACATCTTCGCGTGGTCCCCCAAGGACATGCCGGGTGTACCGAGGGAACTCGCCGAGCACTCTCTACACGTCCGTCCAGACGCCAAGCCAGTGAAGCAGTCCCTGCGTCGCTTCGCAGAAGGAAGAAGACAGTTGATAGGAGAAGAGATAGCGCGGCTACTTGCAGCTGGATTCATCAGAGAAGTACAACACACAGAGTGGCTAGCCAATCCGGTGATGGTGGAAAAGAAGAACAAGAAATGGCGAATGTGTGTCGACTACACACACCTCAACAAGGCCTGCCCCAAGGACCCCTTCGCACTGCCACGTATCGACCAAGTGATCGACTCCACGGCCGGCTGCGACCTCCTCTCCCTCCTCGACGCCTACTCCGGCTACCACCAAATTCCGCTGAACCCGGACGACCAACTGAAGACCGCCTTCATCACCCCCTACGGCCCGTACTGCTACACCACCATGCCGTTCGGCTTGAAGAACGCGGGAGCAACATACCAGCGCTGCATGCAAAAATGTCTGCACGACCAAATCGGTCGCAACGCGCACGCATACGTCGACGATGTCGTCATCAAAACCAAGGAGAAGCACACCCTCCTCGCTGACCTCAAAGAAACCTTCGACAACCTGTGCCGCTTCCAGATGAAGCTCAACCCAGAGAAGTGTGTGTTCGGCGTTCCAGCCGGACAGCTACTCGGCTACCCTCGTGTCGTCACGAGGGATCGAGGCCAACCCGGAGAAAATCGCCGCCATCGACAACATGCGCCAGCCGAGAAGCGTCAAGGACATCCAAAAGTTCACCGGTTGCCTGGTATCCCTCAGCCGCTTCATCAGCCGGCTCGGCGAGAAGGCTCTCCCACTCTACCATTTGCTGAAGAAGACTGACAAGTTCGTCTGGAGCGACGCGGCGGACGCCGCCTTCAAGGAACTCAAGCGTGTGATGGCCACCGCCCCGGTCTTAGCACCTCCGATGCCAAAGGAGCCCATGCTTATGTACATCGCCGCCTCCAACCGAGTCGTCAGCGTCGTCCTGGTGGTTGAACGAGATGAAGCCGGCAAGCAACGGCCGGTTCAGCGGCCAGTCTATTACCTCAGCGAGGTGCTCTCTCAGTCGAAGCAGAATTACCCACACTACCAGAAGCTCGTATACGGCGTGTACATGGCCACGAAGAAACTGAAGCACTACTTTCAAGAGCATCCGATCAAAGTGATAAGCGACACACCGCTTGCCGAGATCATAGGCAACAAGGACGCAACCGGCAGAGTCGCGAAATGGGCAATCAACCTGACGGCACACGGAGTCGAATACGACAAAAGAACGGCGATCAAGTCACAAGAGCTGGCTGACTTTCTAGCCGACTGGACGGAGACGGACCACACTCCACCGCCACCCGACTCCGGCGAGCATTGGCTCATGCACTTCGATGGTTCCAAAAGATACTGGGGACTCGGCGCCGGAGTCGTCCTCACCTCACCTAAGGGGGGCCGACTCGAGTACGTGCTACAAATCCACTTCACGGCGTCCAACAATGTAGCTGAATATGAAGCTCTCGCGCACGGCCTCAAACTCGCCAAGGCCATGAACATCAAGCGAATCCTCTGCTACGGCGACTCCGACTTGGTGGTACAGCAGACCACCGGTCATTGGGACGCCAAGGACCCCAACATGGCCGCCTACCGCTTCTTCGTCCAGCAGCTCGCGGGATGCTTCGACGGATGTGAATTTCACCACATCCACCGCTCCAACAACGACGCAGCTGACACTTTGGCGAACATTGGCTCTCTCGCGAGGAAATCCCACCCGGCGTCGCCCTCGAGAAGCTCTACAAACCATCCATCACACCGTGTCCCGGCTCCGATTCCATCCGGGTGCCGCTGGACGCGAAGTCGGCTGGGCCGGCTCCAGGCGAGACGGAATCCGTCGAGGTCCTCGTCATCAAAGAAGCTCCGCCATGGACCCAACTCTTCCTCGCCTACCTCGCCAACGACGAGCTCCCGGCGGACGAGCTCACCGCCAGGCAAATCAAACGCCGAGCAAGTGCTTACACCATCATCAACAACGAGTTGTACAAGCGCAGTGTCTCTGGGATATTCCAGCGCTGTGTGAGCCAAGAAGAAGGAATCAAGATACTCAAAGAAATCCATCAAGGCGAATGCGGTCATCACGCGTCCTCGAGAGCAATTGTGGCTAAGGCGTTCAGGCACGGGTTCTACTGGCCGACTGCGCTGGCGAATGCAAACCAGCTAGTTCGGCTCTGCAATGGCTGTCAACGATTTGCAATGCAGAAGTACACGCCGGCTTCAGCACTCAAGACAATTCCTATCACTTGGCCATTTGCCGTCTGGGGACTCGACATGGTCGGCCCGTTGAGAAGATCCAGTGGAGGCATGACACACCTACTGGTAGCGATCGACAAGTTCACGAAGTGGATTGAAGCCAAGCCGATCAAGAAACTGGATGGATCAACAGCAGTCAAGTTATTCAAAAGCATCATCTACCGCTTCGGATACCCCAACACATCATCACGGACAATGGGTCGAACTTCGTCAAGGGAGAATTCGCCAAGTTCTGCGGCAGGACCGGCATCCGGCTCGACGTGGCCTCTGTTGCACACCCGCAGTCAAACGGGTAGGTTGAGCGGGCAAACGGCCTCATCCTATCCGGCATCAAGCCTCGGTTGCTCGCACTCGAGCGAGCAGCCGGCGCATGGGAGGAAGAGCTACCCTCAGTCCTCTGGAGCCTAAGGACAACTCCGAATCGCTCAACCGCTTCACCCCCTTCTTCCTCGTCTACGGGGCCGAAGCTGTCATACCAACTGACATCGAGCACGATGCACCCCGAGTCGTGCTGTACACAGAAGCAGAAGCTAAGCAAGCCTACGAAGACGGAATGGACCTGCTCGAGGAAGCGCGCCAGCTTGCCGAGTCAAGATCGGCGATGTATCAGCAAAAACTGCGCAACTACCACAGCCGGCGGGCCAGGCCTGTCCGCTTCCGCGAAGGCGACCTCGTGCTACGTCTGATCCAAGACACAAAGAACATGCACAAGCTGTCATCGCCATGGGAAGGACCATTCATCGTCAGCAAAGCGCTCATCAACGACGCCTACTACTTGATCGACGCCCGTGAGCACAAGAAGGACACGATGGACAAGGAAGGCGATGAAACGGAAAGGCCATGGAACGCGTCGCTCTTGCGTCGATTCTACACTTGAGAAAGAATCATAAAGTATGTATCACCCATGCTATCAATAAAGAGATGAGAATGATGAGCACATAAGCAGTTTTTCGAAAACTTTTTTCTGCATTTCCTTTCCGGTTCTTCCGGCAGCCGGCAAGCTTGCCTTTAGCGGCCGTGTAGCGTGACTAACCCCTAAACGGCTAACTCTTCGAATCCGGTTAAGGCCGGAAAGAGAATAAGCCGGAGGGGGCCAACAACGTGAAAAATGCATAAAGGGAAGTACTGCCGGCTGAAAAAATGCTGTTCTATAAACTCGGACAAGCCGGCAGTCGGCAACCGCTTCTCCTATTACGGACGATTAACTACACGACGCTAAACGGCTAACTCTTCGGATTCGGTTAAGGCCGGCAAGAGAATAAGCTGGAGGCCGACTGTATGCGAAAGATGTAAGAAACATAAATCGTTGCCGGCTGAAAAAACTCTGCCCAACAAACTGGACCCTAACGTTGTAAGTAGTGTGCATGATCCCGCCAGACGGTGAAGTGCACACGAAAGACGTCGGGAGAGGCTACAGGCGAGTGCGAAATTAACCAACGCTAAGTAAAAATGCTATCCATGATTAAAAGAGCAGGCTAACCACTTCGTCGTTTCATTTTACGCATGAAAATGCCGCCAACCGGCTTCGAGAGTTCAAGCCGGACACAAGCATGACGAGCAGGAAATTATAACTGCGTACAAGTAAACAAATACAGGAACAAAAGCGGGTGGCATTCAACATCAAGGGTAAAACCTTACAGATGGAAGATGAACAACAAAACAAAAGAGGGAAGTCCACAGGCGGACTTTCCCCGCGCAACTACAAGACCAAGCTGGCAAAGGGCTCCCTAGGCGGCATCCGTCGACTTCCCGACTCCACCTTTCTTCTTGCCAACCCAGGGCTTGAGGCAGAGGGTGCCGTCGAACACCTTCACATAGAAGATGCCTCGGTCACGCCGAAGGCGGAAGCAGAGGATGAAGCCGGCTTCGAGCTCGTAGAAGTCGGCAAACTCGTCCCACCCCCTGACGAACTCCACCTTGTTGACAACGTCATCACCCTCCACCTGGGAGGTGAATCGCACAGTGGCATTCCAGGGGCCCTGGGTAAGACCCTCACGGAAGAGCTTGAACATGAAGTGGCCAACGCCCGACAGCGCATCGGCAAAGGCATCAGGAAGCCTCTGCACCGGCCCAATAACCGGCGGGTGCAGGATCATGAGGAACTCTTCGATGGGGAACACATCCCATCCCAGGCGCCAGGGATTCTCAAGGGAATCAGAAGACGCGGAAGACAACTCCGCGCTGTCTTCCTCGCTGTCAGCGACAGCAGAGGGAGCATACTTGGGAATCGGATGAAAACCCGGAGGAGGAAGAACAGGGGTGGCCTCCTCCTCGCTCGACGAGTCATGAAGAACAAGGAGACTCTTGCCGCGACCAACGCCGCCACCGGCGGCACCCGCCTTCTTCGAGCCAGTGCGGCCGCCGCCCTTGCCGCGGCCAGCGCTGCTACCGGCGGCAACGGTGGCGATCGCTTTTCCTCGTCCCTGTCCGCCTTTCTTAGGAGGACGGCCGCGAGGACGTTTCGCCGGAGGCGCAGCGGCGGTCCCCTCGGCAGCAGCGTCCAGAGGCTCGGACTTCACCATGGCGGAGCTGCGAGGGAACAAGAGGAAGAAGGCGAAGGGAGAGCAAGCAAGCGCAAGTGAGGAAGAAGGAAGAAAAACTGCCGAGTTTTATAGCAGAAAACAGGGGACAACGTGGGAGACCCAACCGTCACCCACGATCCCACGGTCTACACGTGGCAGTGAGACGCAGATGATGGAACTCCTCAGTAACTGCAACCGGGTCCACGCACAGAAGCCAAGGAGACAAGCCCAAGCCGGCAAGAAATTCCCGGGGGCTGCGCAGCCGCCAAGTCGGCTGCCCAGACCCGGACGCATATCTATATCACCCCGAGTCACGGACTCGGGGGCTGCCAAGCCGTCAGCCGGCAAGAAATTCCCGGGGGCTGCGCAGCCGCCAAGTCGGCTGCCCAGACCCGGACGCATATTTATATCACCCCGAGTCACGGACTCGGGGGCTGCCAAGCCGTCAGCCGGCAAGAGATTCCCGGGGGCTGCGCAGCCGGCAAGCCGGTTCCGCAGACCCGGACGTATATCTATAACACCCCGAGTCACGGACTCGGGGGCTGCCAAGCCGTCAGCCGGCATAAAATACCCGGGGGCTGCGCACCCGCCAAGTCGGCTGCCCAGACCCGGACGCATATCTATATCACCCCGAGTCACGGACTCGGGGGCTGCCAAGCCGTCAGTCGGCATAAAATACCCGGGGGTTGCGCACCCGCCAAGTCGGCTGCCCAGAACCGGACGCATATCTATATCACCCCGAGTCACGGACTCGGGGGCTGCCAAGCCGTCAGTCGGCATAAAATACCCGGGGCTGCGCACCCGCCAAGGCGGCTGCCCAGACCCGGACGCATATTTATATCACCCCAGTCACGGACTTGGGGGCTGCCAAGCCGTCAGCCGGCATAAAATACCCGGGGGCTGCGCACCCGCCAAGTCGGCTGCCCAGGCCCAGACGCATTATAACTACAACACCACGAGTCACGGACTCGGGGGCTGCACGACATAACGACGACGGAAGAAAAACGAAAGACAAACAAAAGACGTGAAATTTCGACCCGGCTAGATGCTCAAGCCGGCCCAAAATTCGGGGGCTAGACATGGTGATTATCATCACCAAAACAAGCACGAATTCTGGCACAAAGACCCAGCAATCACAGAGAAAACGGCACCCATGATAACAGTCTACGGCAGGAAGCAGAATAGTGGATTTTTTACAAGGCAATCTTCGGAGCGCCCAAAATAACAAGGCGAATAATGTGGCAGGACAGTTAATAGTGCAGAACTACAGCTACACCCGGCATTCCGGGGAAACAAGCAAATCAGGCGGTAGCGGCATCGGTGGCAGCAGCGGCGTCGCCGGCTCCAATATCTTTAGCCGGCTGTGGCGCCGAAGACGGTTCAGTAGGCACAAGCTTCGTCAAGTCCACCGCCTCGGCAACTCGCCCTGAGGCTATGGAGATTTCCGGACGCAGGCTCGCGAGGGAAGTTCCAGTGCGGAAGCCATCCAACAGCCTGCTCATCTGCACGCCAGGGTACCATGACTTCACCACGGCCAGTGCCATGTCGGTGCCTCCGCGCGCCGCCATCTCCACCTGCTCGTTGATGCCAACTGGTGCCCCTTCAAGCCGGGTGGACAAATCATGGAGAGCAGCTGGCAAGGGAGCATCCGGCCACAGGTTCTCAAGCACGCCGCCGGCCGCCTCTTTCAACCGATTGAACTCCTGGCCAAATCGAATAAGACGGGAGACGGCTGTCGGAGTAGACCCAGCAGCAGCATCGGAGGACTCCGGTCGGGAATGAGCCCAGGCAGCATATCTTTGGATTTGCGCGTCTACCTCGGGATAGAGGCCTGCATTTCAAACCAGTGAGGCCGAGTAGAAGACCCCAAGCAAGAAATCAAGGAGAAAGGAGACCTCCCTTACCGAGGATCAGTTCGTTCACGCGCTCGACCTCCTTGACCAGGCCGCCCACCAGCTGCTCATGCTCAAGCTCACGCGCCTTGGCCGCCTGGACGATCTGGTCGTTGGTCTCGACGGAATCCTTCAGCAGAATCCTCAGCTCGGTCGCATTCTCGCGGAGGGACTCAATCTCGCTCTGTTTCCGACGCTCAGCTTCCCGCAGTGTCGCCGCCTCCTCGCCCAGCCGGACGACCTCGAGGCGGCGCTCCTCCGACGTCTTTTCCGCCGCCTGGAGATCGGCCTTAGCCAAGGACAGGGCGGCGTCCCTCTCCTTCAGCTGCCTCTCCAAGCCGGCGCGGGAGGTGGTGTCGCCTGTGGAGATCGGATCATCGTCAAACCAAGACATGCAAGAAAAAATGCAGAACGACAAGACAGGGAGTGCGAGCAAGAAAGAAAGCTAGACCTTTAGCCGCCTCAAGCTCTCGCTTGAGCAATGCCGCCTCCTTAGCCGCCTCGGCGAAGCCTTGCTCCATGGAGGAGCGGAGCAACGTGATGTTGGCCAAATTCTCCTTGGCCATCTGCTCCGCCAGCACGGCAAGGGGAATCCTCCCCGATGCGTCGGGCAGAGCCGGCACCGGCCCAGAATACGGCGGAGAAGACACCAAGACCGACTGGCGAGGACCGGGGAGCGAAGCCGTCGCCCCCGCAATGGCCTTGTCCTTGGCCGTCTCGGCCACCGACGAGGAAGGAGTGGGGAAGGCGAGATACCCGGCCCCGGCGCCGGGCCGGAGAACTATTTGGAAGGAGTCCACCGACGCCTCAGCAGCACCTGCCGAAACTGGAGGGTTGGAGTCGACCGCGGGAGGAACGGCGCTTGCCGACACCGGGTCGACCACTTCCACATCCGCCGTCACTGTCGCCGCCTCTGAAGGCGGATCAGCCGCCTGCGCCACAGGGGTCTCGGTGGCAAGCACCAGGGCCGATTCCACCACCGCGACGGGCACCGTCTCCACAATTGGAAGCGGCACACTACAAAGCAAGGAAGGCGTCACCACCAAGTACAAGTCGCGAGATTTCCACCACGAGACAAAGATTTACCCGTCGCATGAGCCCTAGAACCCTGGGTGTCCTCCTCTTCAAGCGCTTCGGCGGGGGAGACGGCACATCGTCGGACGGGCGCTTCACGCCTCCGGACGGGCGCTTCACGCTGGAACAGCAGAGCCTTCAACCGGCCGCTCCACGCGGGCCGACACTACTTCAGCCCCAGCACCGGTCTCCGCGGTCTTGCGGGCATCCGCGCCCGCTCCCGCCCTCTCCTCAGCCGCCTTGGCAGCCGCCGGTTGCCTCGCGGCCGCCTTGGCGTCCATCTCCGCCCGGATCGAATCCGCCTGCGCCAGCTCCGCGTAAACAGCTTTTTCCATGTCCTCGATACCCGAGTCATAACCAAGATCAACAGGAAGAGAAAAATTAACCACCTGGGCGCGGGTCCCGTCGGCGGCAGGCTCCATCCTCTCCACGTCCGCCGCCCTCGTCCTCTCCTCGTCCTCCTTCGAGGCCAGCAGCTGCTCCATAGTCATACCAGTGTCAGACGTCTCCAAAGCCAAAACCGCCTGCGTCGTTTGAGCATAAAACTCCCTCTCCAAATCACCCGGGTTCAAGTCATAAATAAAATCACCACCGGGAACGTGACCAGTCACCTCATTGTCGGCCCCACCAGTGGGGGCATCCGCCTCCTCCGCCATCCTGGCATCAACCTCGGCCCTAACTTCGGCCACAATCTCGTCCGCCCGGGCCTCCGCCGTTGGTTTCCCGGCGGGCATCAAGCCGGCGGTAGTAGGCCGGGGCGACGTAGAAGCCAGCTTCTTGGCGGGCAGCACGCCCCGCTTCTCGAACGTGCCCTTCCGCTTGTGCGGCGCGGCGCTCGCATCAACGTCGGCGGCCGACTTCGACCGCCTCTCACTCTGGATCCGCCGGGGAAGGACCACTTTCTTCTTCCGCGCCGCCGCCTCCAACTCCTTGGTCCTGCGGGAGGACGTCGCCGGCTTGGAGGCTGGCACGGAAGAGGAACCTTCAGAGTCCGGCTCGGAACCACTAGAAAGATTTACTACCAGGCGCACTACATCATCAGTTTGCCCGGCGGCGCCAGACTCGGGAGACTTACCGCGAGGCGGCGAGACGGGAGGAGGGACGTCGCGCTCGAGGTCCTTGCCCCGGTCGGCTGCCGGATCGGAGTCGGAGCTGGCGGAGGGGACAAGGCTCGTTGCGGTGTGGGCGGCGTCGTCATTATCTCCACCATCCTCATCAACATCGGCGCCCCCACCGGACGACTCATTGCGGTGAAGACGACTTCGAAGTCCTCAACCCTCTGAAGCTCGCAAAGCTGCGCGACAGGCCGGCTGAGTCAGGCGGCAGCCGGACGAAAAAATCGAAGACAGACGAGATTGCAAGGACTAACCTCGGGGGCACGTTCCGCGCGGGTGAACGGCTCGAACCCGAAATCCCATTCCACCTCGACCCTGTCGGTGATGAGGCGGGCAGCCCACTTGCGGAGGCCCTTCTGATTCGGCAACTCCAAGCAGGTCCGGCTGGGATCCCGAACGCTGGAGTAGAAGCACATCTTGTGCGGGCGTGCTTGTAGCGGATATATCCGCCTCGACAGCCACGTCAGGGTCAGGTCCCTGGACGTTAGGCCGCCCGCCACCAACACCTTCAGCCGGCTAAACAAGACCTTCTCGAGAGCCCCATCCACAGGCGGCTTCCAGAGCCAGGACCTGGGCGCCGGTAGCGAGTTGGAGAAGGCCGGAAGGCCAATCCTGTCGGCGTCAGTAAGATTCCGGACGTAGAAGTAGGTACCTTGCCACTTCTTGATGGAATCAGGCAGGTTGATCTTGGGCAGTGGCGTATTCTTTGCGCTGATGGAGACGCCACCACAGTCGCGCTGCTGCCCGGCGGTCGTCTGAGACCGCAGGAAGAAGAACATGCCGAAAATCTCCATACTGGGCCAGATGCCCAAATACGCCTCGCACAGCACGACGAAGCAGGACAGCTGGGTGATGCAATTTGCCCCCAGATGATGGGGCTGCAGCCCGTAGAAGCGCAAGAACTTCGCGAAGAAGGAACTCACCGGGAGCCCCAATCCCCGCTCCAAATGCGCGGAAAACACGACGACCTCGTCCTTCTTGGGCGCAGGGGAAACTTCCTCTTCAGGGGGGCGTGGGCTCCCACGTCGCCCGTCATCCCCAAGAACATCCTCCGACGGAGCTCCCAGATGTAATCATCGTCCACGGTGGAGCCCATCCACGCGCCTGAGCTCGCCATAGAAGATCGGTTCCCCGTGTTGAACGAGACGAACGCAAGAATGGCACGAGCGAGAGAGAAGATGGGCGAGAGCTTGGGGGCGCAAGCAGCAGCGAAGAAGACGAGGCGAGAATGGGGAACGGTAACCCCGGCCGTTCCCCCTCTTTCCACTTTAAAGGCGAGGCCGAGCGGAACCGCCCCGCTCGTCGCGCCGCGTGGCGGGCAACCGTGCCGCACCTTTCCCAGATGATCCCGCAAGCAAGCAGTTGCCACAGAAAATCCGGCCCGGAGAAGCCGAGGCGACGTGCGCCAGGCCTTGGGCAGAACACCAACGGCTCCCCAAGGCGGCAGGTCGTGGCTGACGTAGGCCACGACCCGAGCCCTCGAGCCGGCCAATCCGGACCGCAAAAATCTGCGGATCCTACACCGTGAAGCCGGACTAGTCAACGGTAACTTCGACGGCACACAACCAAGGACGGGAGCACCCGTTGAGCGTTCCCCACAAGCAAGCTTCATCTTCATCCGGCTCCAATTTCAGCCGGCCCCGACTCCGACCGCGTCATTCCAACCATAACGTTGAAGACAAGGGGGAAGATCGTGAAGCCTTCCCAGCAAGCTAGCAAGGCTCCACGATCTCGGGGGCTAGTGTCGGGGATATGAACCCCGGATATCCCAAAGAGGTCCATTTCTTCAAAGCTCCAAGTGCCGCCTGAAGCCAGCCGCCTGAAGCAGGCCGCCTGGATCTACCCGGATGCGGACATCCGGCTGGGCTGGAGCCGGACGCGAACAACCGACAACTCCGTACGGGTGGGCCCGGATCGCGTAACTGCTCCTGGTGAACAGTACTCGTTGTCGGGCATCTCCTGTACCGAATCATGACAACAAGCTCCAGCCGGCTCGAAACCGTAGTGATGTCATAGGGGCAAACATGTAACTTCCCTGTAACCCAAAACCCTAGCCCGCTGCCTATATAAAGCGGGCTAGAACCTCCTGCGCGAGGGAGGACCAGAGACACAGGGGACACGTCGATCACCATCTTCAACCTCCAGCCGGCTAGAACCTCTAGCCGGCTGCCACCCGAAACAGCTCTAGGAGCACCTTTGTAGCCCGATTCTGTGATCAAGCAATAAGAACAAGAAGAGCAGGACGTAGGGGTGTTACCTCCGCAAGAGGGCCCCGAACCTGGGTAACTAGCGTGTGTTTGCGTGCTTGTTGCCCAATCCCGCGCGAGCATCCATCGTCGCCTACCCCACAATCTTTTCCATCTCTGATGGATATGCCGTGCAACCCACCACGACACCGAGCACGGCTATAAGATGCCCTCGCCCCCCTCTTCCTTTTGCAGTCCCAAACCCTAACCCTACGCCCCCAGGCTGCTCGCAGCTCGTCGCCGATGCCCGCCACTGCCGCCGGCCTAGACTAGTTTTTTCGGTGAGCTCCGGCAACGCCGAACCCTCACGTCACTCCCTTCCTCTCCCTTTTGCCTTTGCGCACCTGCCTGACATGGTTTAGCTTCTTTGCGTGCACCGGAGCGTCGAGCCCGTCCACGACCACCGTCGACCGCCGTGGGAGCACACTCCGGCAAGCAATTCCCGGAGGAGCAGGACACGCCGGAGAATGCCGCCACGCCACCAAGCTCGCCTCACTCTCCTGCATCGTTTTGTATAGCTCACCCTTCCCCGCTCCCTCTAGTGTGGCCGGAACATGGCATGCCGCTTCGTCACCGCCGTGCGCGCTATCTCCGGCTAGGTTTCCGGCGGGTAGCGCCGCTCGGCTTCGGTCAATTAGATCTGGACCGTCAGATCTAGATCTGACGGTCACGTTTTAATTCCTTTAAACCGAATCGGTACGCACCCGTGGCAGCCCAGGCAACACCCAGTCAGTAGTGCCAGCCAATAGGAAGCAGCCACGTGTGCAAGGATTTTCTGTGGATTTTCCTGTTTAGTTTTAATCTGTCAGTTTTGCAGAAAAGCCCTTGTATCTTAGTTTTATCATATCTTTTTCTCTGTTTAGCCAAATTCAAATATTTTTATATATTTGAAATTCTTAGAACCAATAGAATCTTTCTGCTATATTAGTTTTCTGTTTTGTCAAATTTAAATATTCAATTTTCAAATGTGAAGTTTGAGTATTTTTACATAACTTTAGTTTAAAAATAGCTTATTGAGTGAATCCAATTGGTATAGCTTAGTTTTGAATCCCTCTGTCCAGAGAGACCACTCCCATATTTTTTGTAATTATTTTGTTTAACAACTATATTTAAATTGTGTCTATTTCCTTTTTGGGAATTGTTTTGTATTGAGGTGATAGTAAAAATTGTTTTAATTGCATTTTGATTTCATGCATATTTTCATAAACCAGAAAACTTAGTATATTATTTTTCTTGTGATTTTAATTACATTTCATGCATAGCATATTTTATTGTATTTTTATTTTGTTTGTATGTTTATGTGTGGCTTGTTTTATTTGTTAGACCTTGCGGAGAGACCCGGGAATTTTATCAACTGTTGCTCCTACTCCTCCTGCTGCCAAGGCAACACTAGTAGGAAAAAGGCTATCTGTGGCGCACCCTTTTGGGGTTCGTGGCGCACCCCCGTGCGCATAACAGATATTTCTTGGTTTCAACTTTGCGACATCAAAAGAGAAAGACTAGAAAAGGAATATATAGAACAAGAACCTTTTTAAAGCGTATAAGCCGACCCGGCTTACGAATTTATACCAACTATCAAGGAATTCCTAAAGTTTTGGGTGGAATGGGAATTGCTATTCTTTCTACTTCTCGAGGGATAATGACAGATCGAGAAGCTCGACTAAACAGAATTGGAGGAGAAGTCTTATGTTATATATGGTAATCGCCGCCCCTATAGTGCCCGAATTCTATCTCGACCTTCCTATGAATTCTATCTTGACCTTCCTATTTTGAAAATAAAAATGGAAAAATAGGAGAAAAAAAAAAATGACAGAAACAAAAATAGGTGATATTCGTGGCGCACCTCCATGTGCGCCACTTATTACCTCGCTTTTCCGTGGCGCACCCCGGCCTGGTGCGCCACTGATATGTTATCCGTGGCGCACCTCATTTTGGTGCGCCACGAATACCGATTTCAAAATTCAAAAAAAAAGAGGCTGGATCCACATCTGGATCTAGATCTGGATCTCGTCGGAGCTCGGTCGTGGAGGTCGTGGCCGTGGCCGTGGCCACAACCTACCACCGCGGGGAGGTGCGGGAGGCCCTGGCCGTGGCCAAAACCAACCACACCGAAGGTGGTGGAGGGCGTCGCCGGAGGTGGTGGAGGTGTCCCGGAGGTGGTGGAGGAGGGTGTCGCCGGAAGAGGAAGGAGGAGGTGGTGATGGAGGAGAATGGAGTAGGGAGGAGAAGGGAGGAGAAGGGAGGAAAAGAGAAGGAGATGAGAGGAGGGGGAAGAAGTGGAGGAGAGTGGAGGAGAATGGGGAGGTGGCAGGTGGAGAGAGGATATATAAGGGGAGGAGAAGGAGAGGAGCTGGGTCCATGGGCCCCACCACTGCCCAGCGCCCCGGGCCGGCCCCCACAATATGTGGCGCACCAAATAGAGATGCGCCACAGATAAGGTAGGTTATCAGTGCAGCACCCTTTTTTGATGCGCCACTGATAACCTGCCCACCCTAATTAGTGGTGCACCAAAAAAGGGTGCTCCACTGATAACCTACCTTATCTGTGGCGCATCTCTATTTAGTGCGCCACGGATTGCGGGGGCCGGCCCGAGGGCGCTGGGCAGTGGTGGGGCCCGCGTAGTCCGTGGCGCACGGTTTTGGACATGCGCCACGAACAACATGTAGTCTGTGGCGCATACATTTGGCGTGCACCACGCCTATTTGTTCTGTGGAGCACCCTTTTGAGGTGCGCCACAGACTACACCCCTATGGATAAGGGTTTTCCTACTAGTGCAAGTGGCACATTCATAAATTTCCTAAGTATTTTTCTGTCTATGCATGATTAGAATATTTTTTCCTTAGAAAAAGCATGTTTAGGTTGTATTAGTATTGCTATGCCAAACCTGTTTAGAGTAGTAGCCTTTTCTAGTTGGTAGAAATCCTATGATTAACTTAGTAGAATTATGGAAATGCTATACTAAATGTTGTTTTGTGAAAAGTAAAATTTCTACTAAGTTAAAGAAACTCCTGGGTGGATTTTGGTATTGCTTGGTGGTATATTGTTGAGTGGCTACTCGGGGCCATTTCTATGGTGTTTTTCACCCGAGATTGGCTCACTTGTGGACGACCACCCAGGGACAAAGAGATCGAAGTTACTCCAATTTTTAGTTAGCTTACCGTGCAGCCATAAGTCATATGGGCTCTGGCTTGACTAAGTATGTTGCGTGGAACCGGCCCGGCTTGACAAGCAGATGTAGAGGGTGTAGGTGGAACGGGTCAAGACGGCAGTGGTCGGGGAAATGCTTCGGAAAGGTCCTTCATCTTCTCCTTTCCTTTTCACTTCAAGAAGGTCAAGGATAGAATGGGCTGATGAAGTCTTATGGTGAACGTGCACAGCCTCTGCAGAGTGTCAAATCTAAGTACTTAGCCGTGTCCCCGATTACGGACGAATCTGAGCAATTGGACGAGGATGTCAATGAAAGATCTCATCACTCCAATTTCTCTAAGTAAAATTTTGAAGGGTGAACCAGGGTAGTTGAGACAATGGTTTTCATGCCATACTTGTCTCGTTTAGATGAAAAAGAGTTTTGAAAAGAGTTAGGGAAAAGTTGGCTTTATGCAAAATAGCCTTCAAAACTCCACCACCTAAATACGTATATAGGTTATTAGAGTTTTCCATTATGTGTCCACAAAGTGTCACTTGCCAGATCGATTCATATGGTTCTGGCCACTCTTTGGGCTGCAACGCTTTTACTGTTGCAGGTTGTTCCGACGTTGAGTGAGGAATCGCTTAAGGGTTTTGAGTCTTCAACCAACATGTTCGCCTATGGCAGCATGAAGATGATGGAGGCTCCATGAAGAATAATATTTGTTTTCCGCTGCTTTACTCTTTCAAGCTAGCTTCGTGCTATGCAAGTTGTAAAGGATATTTTGCCTAAGTACTATATCTGCGTGTAATAATTGATACAATGTTGTGATATTTCATCGTAACTGTGTGTGCAAATGAATCGATCCAGGGGTTTGCACTATACATAGGGACTTGCCTATTTTTAAGTGCAGGTCCGCTACAGATGGTATCAGAGCACCGTGTTGCCTGTAGGTTCGAAACCCTAAGTTTAGTTAGAAATAAGAAAGCCCATAGGACAAAAATTTATTTTTCATCATCCAAATTAAAAACTTTTCTATGTCATTCTTGTAACCATCTTAGCTATTTTCTTTCTAAGTATCTTCTCTTGTTTTAGATCACTAGCCTCATGGAAGCCATCAAGAAAGGACCAGTGATGACCATGACTCTGCAATGTGAGACTGATTTTCCAAGAGCACTCAAAGATAGCGTCACTAGTAGGAGAAAGCCTACCGCTGGCGAACCAAATTGCCTACAGCTGGCGAACTAGTGGTTCGCCAGTGCTCATATCGCCAGTGGTAACAGCTTTAGGTTTTATAAAAAAAATCAGGCCAGCCGAGCTTGCCGGGCCGCCGCCGGTCGAGGCCGCTCCTGCTCGCCACCGCAGTCCACCTCGACACGTTCCGTAATCCTCGCGATGGAGCTCGCCGCCGTGGCGGACCACTACCAGGCGCACCGCAACGAGGAGGGGTCGGACGAGCGCGCATTGCAGACGGCGCAGTCGTGGAGCTTCGATCGGGTGCTTGGGGGAGAACCGAGGCTAGGTGGAGCTTGTCCGCATCGTGGGCCGTGGAGACCGCCCTCATCGGCTCTGCGTCCAGCGACGCCGCGGCTGCCGCTGTGAGGGCCGATAGAAGGACATCGAGGGCTAGGAGGAGGTCGGCGCGGAGCGACGTCATGGTGGCGAAGCTCTAGGGTTTTGGGGTGGTCGCAATGTCGGCATCAGAGGGGAGGTCGGGGGTGGCGGCTTCGATTTAGGAGGGGCACTAGTGGCGGCGGATCTGAATGGGACGGTGGCGGGGGAATAAAGGGGAGTGGAGGAGCACGGGGTGGAGGAGCAGGGCGCGGAGGAGCACGGGGTGGAGGAGCACGGGGCGGAGGGGAGTGGAGGAGCACGGGGTGGAGGAGCACGGGGCGGAGGGGAGTGGAGGAACACGGGGCGGAGAGGAGCTGCGGTACTGTTCGAGCAAAGGAGGAGGAGGCAGGGAAGATGACGACGACGGACAGCGGGTGTGTGTGCTAGGTGTGTGTGTGTGGTGGAGAACGACTAGAGATAAGAGGATAAGGAGGAGAGAGAGGGCCGGGTGTGAGGTGATAAGGAGGAGAGAGAGGATGCCACGCATGCTAGCGGCTATGCACATGCTACCGATGGCGAACATTTTTTTTTCTGCGCCAGGGGTACCGCTGGCGAACGCTGTTTTCTATTCTCCAGCGGTAGTTAGCGCTGCTGGGTCGCTTCTACTGCTGGCAAACAAGAAACAGTGTTCGCCAGCGGTACCGTGGTACCCCTGGCGCACATGAAACAGTGTTCGCTAGTGGTAGTTGGCGCCGCTTGGTCCACTCGAACCCGCCATTACTGTTGGTGCACCGCATATTTGGTGTTCGCCAGTGCTATAGACTGCTGGCGAACGTTTTATTGTGTTCGCCAGCGGTAGCCCAGCGGCTATAAGATGTTTCCTACTAGTGCATGAAGAGTTTGGGATTTGAAGGAGAAGTTGTATACAAAGGATTTCCTTTCATGGATGAAGGCCAAGAGTATTGGTGGGTGCAACTCCATATATACAAGAACAAAGACGATGACCACAAGACCGAAGGGTGCTGCATGTTCACCAACACAATACTTCAAACATCATTCTTTGATTCAGCAAGAAGTGCAGCATGGGAGGCCATCAAGTACCTTGGAGAAAGACTTCGACTTAGACTTCACAACACCCAGAAGCACCTTGATGAACTCAAGGGAATAGAGGAGGAACTTGAAGCACTCAGGAAAGAGACAGCCGAGATCTACCATCATCCCTAATAAACCATCGATGTTGTGTTAGTGTATTGACCTACCAACTTGTGGTAGGGTAGTACCTAATACATCTCCAACGTATCTATAATTTGTGATGTTCCATGCTTGATTTTATATCAGTGCCACATGTTTTTATAATGTTTGTTTGTATCATTTTGGCATAATTTATGGAACTAACCTATTAACAAGATGCCCAGTGCCAGTTCTTATTTTCTGCTGTCTTTTTGTTTCAGAAAAGTTGTTCTGTGAAGTTTCTCGGAACGCGCTGAAAATTTACGTGATTTATTTCCAAGTTGAAACAAAGACGGAACCTGAAGGACGCCCGGAGGGGAGGCTCCCAGCCTCCAGACGCCCTCCAGGCGCGGTCCCACCCTAGGCCACGCCTGGGGCCCACCCGGTGTCGCCTCGAGTCGCCTCTTCGCCTAGAAATTGGTCTTCGCCCCGAAAACCCTAAGTACCCGATCATATTTTCCAGAAGCCGTCCGAGGCCGCCGCCATCTCCAACCCTAGTTCGGGAGGGCTCTGCAGCTCTTCCCGGCACCCTGTCGGAGAGGGGAATTGACATCGGAGGCATCTACACCACCATGCCTGCCTCTGGAGTGATGCGTGAGTAGTCCACCACGGGACTACGGGTCCATAGCAGTAGCTAGACGGTTGTCTCTCCTCCTTGTACTGCATTGCTTAGATCTTGTGAGCTTCCTATCATGATCAAGATCATATTATCTGTAACTGCTACATGATTGTGTTTGCATGGATCTGATGAATTGTGGAAGTCATTACTTTTGTTCACCTATGTGTTGTGTTTTATCTATGATCTTGCATGATTTCCGATGCTAGTGGATGCTTTGGTCAAGTAATTATTAGTGTTGTATGACGGAGTATTTATGTTAAATAGTGGGTTCATGCATCTCTTGTCTGAGCTCGGGTTGACAGAAACGATTAAGACAAGAGATGTGCTGTTGCCACTAGGGAGAAACAGCGGTGTGATTTCCTCGTGTTATTTACATTGTTTACATTATACACTTTGCTTATTGCAATGATCTATAGCGATCCCGGAGTGGATTATTAGTAATAGATGCAGTTGGATAACAGTCTATGTATTTTGACGTAATGCCCATATTAGATGAAATGGTGCACTATATTGTCTTATGATAGCGCTGTTGTGCGCCCATAATTCTGTCAATTTCCATGCTGTAATTTGTTTACCCATCATGTATATCTTCTGGAGAGACACCGCTAGTGAACTGTGGATCCCGGTCCTATTTTCCTACATTGTTTACAACTGTTTTAATAGCTTTTCTTCATCATTTGCTCGCTGGTCATAATTCACTCTAATCATATTTTAGATCCACGCATTTAATTCTTTGTGTTCAGCAAGCCGGAGAGATTGACAACCTCTCTATTTCGTTGGGGCAAAGTAGTTTGTTTGTGATTGTGTGCAGGTCCACGTTAATTGTTGTTAACGGCGCCGTTGACACCTTGCTAAGCCTTCTCCAAGTCCTACTGGATCTGACAACCTTGGTTTTGTAATCAAGGGAAAGTTGCTTCTGTTCTGCATCATACCTTCCTCTTGGGGTTCCCCAGCGAACGTGTGATCCACACCATCAAGCTCTTTTCTAGCGCTGTTGCCGGGGATTTGAAGGAAGACTTCTCGAACTACCAAGTCTCCCAGCAACAGCTCTTTTCTGGTGCTGTTGTCGGGGACTTGGAAGCTTCAGCTAGGGAAGTTTCACACAACCTTTCACTTTACTTTGTTATTTTCCTTCTTGGTATATTTTTTGTTAGTCTTGTTTTTCCTTTTGTTTGCTCTAAAACTGAAAAACACAAACAAAAAAAATTCCAGCACGCTTTGTTTTTCGGGTTGTGTGATTCTATTTCTTGTTGTAGTCATGGGGCTTTTACCTGAATTTGATATTAAAGACATAAAGGTAGGGAGTGGTTCCATCATTGGAAAAGACAATATTGAAGAATTCCTTAATCACATTAATAGTCTTTATGATCTAAATGAAAAATCTCTGGTGGAACTTACTCATGACTATGAGGCTGCTGTAGTTTCTCTGGTGGAAAAATTAGAAGCTAGGTTTATTAAACTTCATCCTACAATACAAAAATTATTCTTTAAGCTTGAAAGTATGGAGAAGGGGGAAGATAAAGATTTCTTGCTTAAAACCTTGCTTATAGAATTTGATGAAATTGCTAGAGAAGCTAGAAAGATTTTGGCCCATTATAATATGCTGGGATGTAGTCTTAATATTAAGCATACCCTTAAAACTTTTGAAACTAAAAGAATAAAGTATGAGGGTAAAATTGAACGTGAAAAGGAACTAAAAATACCCATACCATTTAAGCTCATAGCAATGCATGAGGCTCTAGAATAGAATTTTGATTGGGTTGTTCCTGAAAATCCTTTTGATGAAAGAAGTCGACCAAAAGGTAGTGATAGGGGAAGTTCTGAACCTTGCATAAGTAAAATACAATGTATCTATGAAAATATTTCCAACCCTTCTTTGGATGATACTATTGATAAAACTTGAATTTGCCCTTTTTGCCTAGCTAAAAGGCGTTAAAGAAAAGCGCTTATGGGAGGCAACCCATTTTATATTACCTTATGTTCTTTTTGTTTTCTTTGAGTTTTGGATGATGTTACTTTTGTAACAACTCTCTTGTATCTTTTTGTTTTGCTTTTTAGTGCCAAGAATAGCCTCTAAAGAGAGGAAGACTAATTTGTGAGTTTGTTGTCCAGAAACAGATTTCTGTTCTTCACTGTTCGAACATCCAAAAAACCACAGAACGTCATCTGTGGCTGGAAATGTTTGACAGCAAGCATTAGGGTTTTGTATACCTTTCTGTAGTTTTAAGTTTTCTGATTTGAGGTCCAAAAGTGCCCCGAAAAAATTCATCTTTACAGTCGGTTCTATTTTTGACAGATTTGTCCTTAGTTTTGCATTGCTTCTTCCACGGGCAGAGTGAAGTTCTTTACAAAGCTGGAGCTTTACTTAGACCTTTGTGACAGTAGCTAATGTTGTAAAAAAATAAGTTCATGATATGTGCTTTGGAATTGAAGGAAGATATTTTTTTTGTGGACTAACCCCTCTAATGAAGTTGCTATAAGTTTTGCGTGAAGAAAGTTTTCAAGTATCCAAGTGCGAGGTGATGAAGGAAGATCAAGAAGGGATAAAAGCCTAAGCTTGGGGAGGCTCCCCATAGACCCTCCTCTGAAATATTCAAGAAGTCACAAGCGTCTAAGCTTGGGGATGCCCAAGGCATCCCCTACTTCATCAACAATCATCGGTTTCTCTCATGGTACTATATTTTTATTCCATTACACATTATGTGATGTTCTTGGAGCGTCAGTATGTTTTTACTTTCAGTTTGTTTGTGTTTTGTTCTCTGGTCTTTGCAATAATTTGGATCCATGCATACTTGTTTGGGAGAGACACGCTCCGCTTCTTCATTATACACTCATGTTCTTCACTTATATGTGTTGAGTGTTTAGCCTTTGTTATTTTGCTTCCAGCTCTTGTTTTCAAGCATCTTTTGTTCAGAGTTGTTAGCTTTTGTAGTTAGGAAGTATTGCCCTTGTTGTTTCACACCTTTAGTTTTGTTTCAAATAAGTTGATTCGTGTTTGGTTGAGTGGAAATTATCATGTAGGAAGTGTAAAAAGTGTTGCTTAATCTTGTAGATCATTGTCTTGAATCTTTGATACTTGTCAATTGTTTAGAGATATGAAGTAGATTAATGCTTAAACTTGTGGATCATCTAGTAAGAATAGATTAGTAAAGAACTGCTGTAAAGCTTTAAAATTGTGGTGCTTGTCCTGCTTGGTAGTTCTCAAAGTCTAGATATTCTTTTTTGAAAAGAGTTGGTTTGGCTAACAGGGTAGACGGTGTGAAGTCCAGTGGTTATGCATGATGTATATTTGTAGTCATTCATTGAACCAAGTTGATGTTATGTGTTTGCTTGATATCCTGCTAAGCCCAAAATTCCGTACTGAGAGGGAATTCTTCTCGTGCATCCAACTCCCTGAGCCAAATATCTTTGCCACTTGTGTCCACCATACCTACCTACATGTGGTATTTCCCTGCCACTCCAAGTAAAATTTTCATGTGCTATCTTTAAAACTCTCAAAATTCTCCTTTTTGTGCCTCAGTTTTTAAGCTCATGAGGAAGCAGTAGGAAGCTAGATATAACCTGTGACAAGCATGGTCATTTCTCCCCATCATCCGGTGTTGATCGTTCACGTCCTCACTTGAATTTGACCTGAGAGCGGCTTATGCAAAATATAAATATAACTCACCATTCTCCTCCGCACAATGAAAAACCTGAGAAATCAGTCAAAACATTGGTTAGTGGTGAAACAAAGGAGAAAAGAGGAGCGACCTCATCCCTTTAAAACTAGCCGCTCTCAAAAGTCTAAAAAGCCTTGCTTGAAATGGGGGACTAGCTAGTTTCTTTACTGTGAAGTCATTGACGAAATCATGCATGTCTCAAAATTGTTTTACTTCTGTCAAAAAAATGAAAAAAATAATAAAAAGCTCTAGCAAATGACTAATCCCTACTTCCCTCTGCGAAGGGCCTTTCTTTTACTTTTATGTTGAGTCAGTCTTCCTCTTCCTTCTTAACTCCTCAAGCAATCACTTGGTATCAACTTTGGTTAATGTTTTACTTAATGTTATCTTTGTGTCGAACTGTGAAAACTTTGTATTGACTTTATCTTGAGATAAACAAGTTACAAGTTGAAGCTTTTTGCGGAAAACTTGAATCCTCCTTTGTGTTGGCCAAACCCCTTTGTTGAACTAATATTGCTTTGTGAGATATCAATTATTGTCAAGTGTTATACTTTTAAATCTCCAAGGTACACTTCTCTAGTAAATTCTTGCTTAGATGTTACACCTGGTTAATTATTGTTTGTTTCATTCAATGAACCTTTGTTTTGGATCAATGCATTCAGTTCATATGTTTTACATGATTACATGATCAAGATTGTGTTGCTAGCTTGTCACTTCAAAAATTATTTTGTTATCACTTACCTACTCGAGGACGAGCATGAGTTAAGCTTGGGGATGCTGATACGTCTTCGACATATCTATAATTTTTTATGTTCCATGCTTGATTTTATATCAGTGCCACATGTTTTTATAATGTTTTTATATCATTTTGGTATGATTTATGGAACTAACCTATTAACAAGATGCCAGTGCCAGTTCCTGTTTTCTGCTGTCTTTTTGTTTCAGAAAAGTTGTTCTGTGAAGTTTCTCAGAACGCGCTGAAAATTTACATGATTCATGTCCAAGTTGAAACAAAGACGGAACCCGAAGGACGCCCGGAGGGGAGGCTCGCAGCCTCCAGACGCCCTCTAGGTGCGGCCCCACCCTAGGCCGCGCCTGGGGCCCACCTAGCACCCTTCGGCGTCGCCTCGAGACGCCTCTTCTCCTATAAATTGTTCTTCACCCCGAAAACCCTAAGTACCCCCAACCCTAGTTTGGGAGGATTCTGCAGGTCTTCCCGATACCCTGCCGGAGAAGGGAATCGACACCGGAGTCATCTACACCACCATGCCTGCATCCAGAGTGATGCGTGAGTAGTCCACCACGGGACTACGGGTCTATAGCAGTAGCTAGATGGTTGTCTCTCCTCCTTGTACTCCATTGCTTAGATCTTGTGAGCTACCTATAATGATCAAGATCATATTATCTGTAACTGCTACATGATTGTGTTTGCATAGACCTGATGAATTGTGGAAGTCATTACTTTCGTTCATCTATGTGTTGTGTTTTATATATGATCTTGCATGCTCTCCGATGCTAGTGGATGCTTTTGCCAAGTAATTATTAGTGTTGTATGATGGAGTATTTATGCTAGTGGGCCTTTCTTTTACTTTTATGTTGAGTCAGTCTTCCTCTTCCTTCTTAACTCCTCAAGCAATCACTTGGTATCAACTTTGGTTCATGTTTTACTTAATGTTATCTTTGTGTCGAACTGTGAAAACTTTGTATTGACTTTATCTTGAGATAAACAAGTTACAAGTTGAAACTTTTTGCTGAAAACTAGGAAAAAGCGCTAGGCGTAGGCGAGGCGGTTGGCATTCGCCTAGCGCCTAGGCGATGATTAAGCGCACTAGGCGCAGCCTAAGCGGACATATAGTTTGTACCAGTAGGTGTGTATTTGGGTTATTATATCTCTATACACGACAATTTAGACCGTACAAATGTGTGTGCTACCAACAATTATCATTCGATTATGGCCCATCTAGTTTCCCAGTGCAATATAGCATGATTTTTTGCCGGAGAAGACAATTTATTGCTTGCACTGCCTAGTGTTCCGCTTAAGCCATAGGCGAGGCGTTTGACTATCGCGTAGAGCCTAAGCGTGCTTAAGCGTTGCCTAGGCGCCTCCTAATCCAACACTGTCACTACAAGAAATATGCTCGTTTATGACTTTTTGATAATGACCATGGAAAAATTGGTCATAAAGTTATGACTATTTTGATTTTATTGGTCGTTAGGCATTTGGGAGGATACAAACCCTAAAACTTAACGACCAATTTTATCGAAAATGTCATAACTTTATTAACTGAGATGTTCATAGATTGGGAGGCATGGTCTACGACCATTTCTGTGATTGATTACGACCAACTAAAGAAGTCATAATATTTAAGACCATATAATAAGATAATTATTTGACTACATGGCAGCCAACTCATCAGGTGGGACCCACTAATTGGTGGGACCTATGGACAAGAGATCTCTAATATTGACCTGTTGACAAATCTGACTGATGGGACCCACTGCACCCATCCTGACATGTGGGTCCAGCCATCTAATATGGACAATTGGGCCAGTTGAACCATTGTGGAGATGGCCCATTGTGTTCACTCCTTATCCCTACGCTGCGACCCACACAACCATGCCAGCGAGCAGGCCCACAAGGCCCACGACCATGCCAGCGAACGGTGGTTCGCAAAAATATTTGCGCAACCGGGGACTCGAACACACGACCGCTGCGCTGCAAACTATGGTTCACTACCGCTGAGCTAAATAAGGTATGTTGCTTTTGTACCCACACGTTTTCATATAGCTTTTAACCGTGCAGCGGCCGTCAGTGTATCTCCTTAGCAGAAATTGCAGTGTATCTCCGTCAGTGTATCTCCTTAGCGACCGTCATCGGCGAGGCAGGGGCAGGGGCAGGGGCGGGGGCGGGGGTGACCGACGGAGGCGGGGGCGACCGGCGGAGGTGGGGGCGACCGGCGGAGGGAGCTGTCTCCCCCTGCTCGCTCTTCTTCTCCTTCCACCCCTCGTCTCTTTGCTCCTGCTCACTCCCATCCACGCGCACTCCGCATTTGCCGCCCGACCGCCGCCTCCGCCCCAGCAGCTCCCTCCTCTCTCCCTCATGGCCTCCGCCGTCTCCTTCGCGTTGACCGCCGTCCAGGTACCAGACTCCCTCTGTCCCTCATTACCCCATGGCGTACGCTGCATCCGGTAGGGTTCAAGTCACGGCGGCGTGCGCCTTACGTGATTTCTCTCGTGCCGATCTGGTTTCGGATCCGCTCTGGTTTTGGTAGAGGATTAGTTGGCTGGACATCAGGCAGCTCCGATTCGGAAGCCTAGTGGCGACCGAATCGTGTGTGCGTGTGTTTCTGTGCTAGATTTCGATTGGATCTGGCCCGGCGGCTGTAGGGGACCGTAATTCTGCTCGCTGCTGCTTTTAAGTCGGTCGATCGGAATGGTTAGTTGCTGCGGCTATCCATGGTATAGAACTGCATATGAATGAATGTGTGCCCACTGAAGCAATTGGATCCATGAATTCTGTATGGTGTAGCGGCATGGATTGGATGTTTGAGAATTTTTCGTGCGCTCTGTTGCTAGTTTAATCAAACACGGAACCTGCATCTGTACGTTGCATGCGAGTTTTTTTTAGTGCATTCTGAATTTGTAGCACGCCGCATTATTGAGCGAGGCCTTGTTGAGTGGAGTGTTGTTTACATTGCTTAATGGTAGCATGCATCCCCTGAGGATTTCCTGCTTCTGGTGTCTCACTTTGCGTAGAAAGATTCCCAAGTCCAAATGTTTTTTTTTTCACAGAATCTCAGAATTTGCTTCATGCTGAATACCAATGTATGAGGTGTAGCTCAGAATCAGAAAATTTCTCAGTTGATGTATTGTGTCTTTTAAGCTGTGAATATGCTAGAAGTAAAGCATGGGGATCTGAATAAACTACATTGAAAATGGTGGCTAAATTCAGATTCTGAATTTTTCTTGGAGTTATATTTAGACCCCATACAGGCTTCATAGCACATAGTTTCATTAAATTAATTGGTATGGTATGTTGTGCTTTCCTACAGTTTTTGTTAAGGACATATGTAAGCTTATTCTGGTAGCTGGATATAAATGGAAAAGGTTCTTATCAGACTTAAAAAATCAAGAAAATTCTGGGCATGTGTGCAGGATAAAGCAAGTGTTTTCTTTTACTATAATATAAATAAATACAGAATCTGCAGTCCAGTCAGGATGAACTAAAAGTAGAAAGCAGTGGAGACAGTTTTGAAACACAGCCTAATCGGATAATGTCTGGAGATAAACAGGCTGAATTTCATTTAGTCTATTATGTACTACGCGATATAAATGTTGTGGTTACTATTTAGTATGCACACCCTTACTTCTGTTTTTCGTTTTCAACAAGGCAGCACTGATGATTTCATATTGTATATAGGCCTCATTTCAACATTGACAGCCAAACTAGTTTGTTTTCGTGAAATGTTGATTGATAAGTAAATACTCGGTATATATTTACCAGGTTACATGCTAATTATACTCATGTTTAATCTTTTAAATATGACTTAGTTATTTAAACTCTGCCCTCCCTGTGTATATGCCAATCTTAGCTTCCTCTAAAATATTCACTTTGCAATTTTCAGGAAGCTCGATAAAGCTTGGACAGCGGTGCCCTCGTGCTAGGCTGGTTTTTCACTCGTGACTGGTAGTAGGCTTGGCTGCCCCCCGACTTCGACATTTTGACTACCTTGACCTCTGCCGCCGCACCACGTCCCTCAGGTGAGCTCATCATGTCCCTTCTTCGCGGTGATCATCTTCTTTATTATTTTGCTGTTTTGACAGATTTTGATGCTCCTTTTATTGCTAGAATTTGTAATGATGCATTTGCATGGTTTGTTGTCTTTGTCAGATGGACAGAAGCTGGATTACAAAGGGTGTTAGAAAGCTTTCCGACGAACACATCAAGGGAGTCGAAGATTTCATGCAGTGTGTTCGCACAAATTTTACCAAGACTGACCGCATTCTGTGCCCATGCTGCAAATGTCTGAACCGTAAAGAACAAGCTCAAGGGATGGTGCAAGATCATTTGCTTTATTATGGAATGGCCAGCACCTATGATAGGTGGATCCATCATGGAGAACCATTGCAGGAAGAACCTCAACATGCTGAAGCTGATGCACAACCACACCATGGTGGTGATGATGGAATTGATTTTGTAGAAAATGTTCTGCAGGAGAATGCTGGTTTGGAGGAAGAAGATGGATTTGAAGATGATAGAATACCTGACTTGCTGAGGGATCTGTACAATTCTGAAGATCATGTTGATGGACAGAGGTCATTGTTTGCCGAGGTGCTTGAGGAGGCGAAGCGCGCAGCTGTTGAAGGGGGTAAATTTTCAAGATTTACCTTCACCGTGAAGCTACTTCATGTCAAGTCCTTCTACCGGATTAACAATGTTGCCTTCGATGCATTTGTCCATCTTTTGAACTTGCAGTTCCCTAATGGCTCTATTCCCAAGTCTTATGATGACGCGTTGCGGGTAATCCGAAAGTTGGGGCTAGGCTATGTTTCAATACATGTCTGTCCAAATAACTGTGTGTTGTTTCGGAAGCAGTATGCCAAGCATGACAACTGCCCGAAATGCAAGGCCTCTAGGTGGAGAGATGCTGATGGGAGAAGGTGTATACCGCAGAAGGTATTGAGGCACTTTCCATTGATACCAATGCTGCAACGGATGTTTCTTTCGGAAAAATCATCACACGAGGTACAATGGCACAAGCTCAAGAGGCAACCTGTGGAAGATGAGCTAAGCCATCCAGCGGACGGAAAGGCATGGAAAGACTTTGACAGTAAGCATAAAACATTTGATGCAGATCCAAGGAATATAAGGCTCGGCCTTGCCACTGATGGCTTTAATCCGTTTGGGATTCAGGGAACGTCATATAGCATGTGGCCCGTCTTTGTGGTGCCGTACAACATGCCACCATGGGCATGCATGGATCAGTCTAACTTTATGATGGTGTTGCTTATCCCGGGTCCAGACTCTCCAGGAAAAGATTTTGACGTCTTCATGGAGCCCCTCGTGGAAGAATTGCTCCTGCTCTGGAGTGGTGTTCTTACCTATGATGCCTCGACTCCCAACAATAAGTTCAATCTCCTTGCTGCAGTCATATGGTGCAGCCAAAATATTCAAACAAATCAAGGAAAATATGAAATGTAACATTTACAAATATAGAACATAATAATGTAATTTAATCAACAAAATAACCTAGTTTTCGCATTCGGAAATAGAAAAATGAATTTTATGTGAAAGGAAAATGAAAAGTTTCTTCGGCGACATTGTTCACGGTTCCGAGGTACATGTTTGTGCCCAATACATGCATATTTAAGCAAACTATACCATGAATGCGGACATAACATTCGTCGTTTGACCCTAAAGCCATGAATCTTCATAGATGATACCTCATTTCTGATAACACTTTCACGAGAAAATTGGCTAATTCCAAGTTTATGATTTTTGATGGATACTAGGACACATATAATGACACCACGCGAAGGTTTCACATTTATTTGATTGTTTTTGAATTTCCTATGCCGATTTCAAAATACGCTCAACTCGGGGGATATGACCGTTCGTATCTAGGGGTTAAATCTTGCACAAATTTTGTCACATCTCTGATGAAATAGGTACTTGTGTAACTAAATATGATTTTTTCAAAAAATCATGAGAAAACTACGAGGCACCTGTAGTTCAAATTTGACCCCGTTCCAGCTGAATCTGCATGAATTGGTCTTTTTTACGAGAGATAGATGGAATTTTTTTGACACACAACCATTTTGTTATTTGTAAGTACATATGGTCTAGTATTTTCAAATAATGTAGCGCTCCTATTTTACAACATATTTTTGGTAGTTGCTTCACAAAATAACCTAGTTTTCGCATTCGGAAATAGAAAAATGAATTTTATGTGAAAGGAAAATGAAAAGTTTCTTCGGCAACATTGTTCACGGTTCCGAGGTACATGTTTGTGCCCAATACGGGCATATTTGAGCAAACTATACCATGAATGCGGACATAACATTCGTCGTTTGACCCTAAAGCCATGAATCTTCATAGATGATACCTCATTTCTGATAACACTTTCACGAGAAAATTGGCTGATTCCAAGTTTATGATTTTTTATGGATACTAGGACACATATAATGACACCACGCGAAGGTTTCACATTTATTTGATTTTTTTGAATTTCCTATGCCAATTTCAAAATAGCTCAACTCGGGGGATATGACCGTTCGTATCTAGGGGTTAAATCTTGCACAAATTTTGTCACATCTGTGATGAAATAGGTACTTGTGTACCTAAATATGATTTTTTCAAAAAATCATGAGAAAACTACGAGGCACCTGTAGTTCAAATTTGACCCCGTTCCAGCTGAATCTGCATGAATTTGTCTTTTTTACGAGAGATAGATGGAATTTTTTTGACACATAACCATTTGGTTATTTGTAAGTACATATGGTCTAGTATTTTCAAATAATGTAGCGCTCCTATTTTACGACATATTTTTGGTAGTTGCTTCACAAAATAACCTAGTTTTCGCATTTGAAAATAGAAAAATGAATTTTATGTGAAAGGAAAATGAAAAGTTTCTTCGGCGACATTGTTCACGGTTCCGAGGTACATGTTTGTGCCCAATACGGGCATATTTAAGCAAACTATACCATGAATGCGGACATAACATTCGTCGTTTGACCCTAAAGCCATGAATCTTCATAGATGATACCTCATTTCTGATAACACTTTCACGAGAAAATTGGCTGATTCCAAGTTTATGATTTTTGATGGATACTAGGACACATATAATGACACCACGCGAAGGTTTCACATTTATTTGATTGTTTTTGAATTTCCTATGCCGATTTCAAAATACGCTCAACTCGGGGGATATGACCGTTCGTATCTAGGGGTTAAATCTTGCACAAATTTTGTCACATCTCTGATGAAATAGGTACTTGTGTACCTAAATATGATTTTTTCAAAAAATCATGAGAAAACTACGAGGCACCTGTAGTTCAAATTTGACCCCGTTCCAGCTGAATCTGCATGAATTTGTCTTTTTTACGAGAGATAGATGGAATTTTTTTGACACACAACCATTTGGTTATTTGTAAGTACATATGGTCTAGTATTTTCAAATAATGTAGCGCTCCTATTTTACAACATATTTTTGGTAGTTGCTTCACAAAATAACCTAGTTTTCGCATTCGGAAATAGAAAAATGAATTTTATGTGAAAGGAAAATGAAAAGTTTCTTCGGCAACATTGTTCACGGTTCCGAGGTACATGTTTGTGCCCAATACGGGCATATTTAAGCAAACTATACCATGAATGCGGACATAACATTCGTCGTTTGACCCTAAAGCCATGAATCTTCATAGATGATACCTCATTTCTGATAACACTTTCACGAGAAAATTGGCTGATTCCAAGTTTATGATTTTTTATGGATACTAGGACACATATAATGACACCACGCGAAGGTTTCACATTTATTTGATTTTTTTTGAATTTCCTATGCCAATTTCAAAATAGCTCAACTCGGGGGATATGACCGTTCGTATCTAGGGGTTAAATCTTGCACAAATTTTGTCACATCTGTGATGAAATAGGTACTTGTGTACCTAAATATGATTTTTTCAAAAAATCATGAGAAAACTACGAGGCACCTGTAGTTCAAATTTGACCCCGTTCCAGCTGAATCTGCATGAATTTGTCTTTTTTACGAGAGATAGATGGAATTTTTTTGACACATAACCATTTGGTTATTTGTAAGTACATATGGTCTAGTATTTTCAAATAATGTAGCGCTCCTATTTTACGACATATTTTTGCTAGTTCCTTCACAAAATAACCTAGTTTTCGCATTTGGAAATAGAAAAATGAATTTTATGTGAAAGGAAAATGAAAAGTTTCTTCGGCAACATTGTTCACGGTTCCGAGGTACATGTTTGTGCCCAATACGGGCATATTTAAGCAAACTATACCATGAATGCGGACATAACATTCGTCGTTTGACCCTAAAGCCATGAATCTTCATAGATGATACCTCATTTCTGATAACACTTTCACGAGAAAATTGGCTGATTCCAAGTTTATGATTTTTTATGGATACTAGGACACATATAATGACACCACGCGAAGGTTTCACATTTATTTGATTTTTTTTGAATTTCCTATGCCGATTTCAAAATAGCTCAACTCGGGGGATATGACCGTTCGTATCTAGGGGTTAAATCTTGCACAAATTTTGTCACATCTCTGATGAAATAGGTACTTGTGTACCTAAATATGATTTTTTCAAAAAATCATGAGAAAACTACGAGGCACCTGTAGTTCAAATTTGACCCCGTTCCAGCTGAATCTGCATGAATTTGTCTTTTTTACGAGAGATAGATGGAATTTTTTTGACACACAACCATTTGGTTATTTGTAAGTACATGTGGTCTAGTATTTTCAAATAATGTAGCGCTCCTATTTTACGACATATTTTTGGTAGTTGCTTCACAAAATAACCTAGTTTTCGCATTCGGAAATAGAAAAATGAATTTTATGTGAAAGGAAAATGAAAAGTTAAATCTTGGGGTTAAATCTTGCACAAAACCAAAAAAATTGACCTAGCAACGAACGGGTATGTATTTTAACTATTCTCAATCAAAATATATCACTTTTATTTATATTTAGTATGAACAACAATAGACACATTTAATTTTAAAAATTTATGTCCAAAATTCCCTCCCTACCCGCCAATCCCGAAATTTGTGGTGTCCGAAAATTCCCCCCCGCCTATTTCTCCCGCCTGGTTGTCCAAAATTCCACTTCTCCCGCTGGTTAACCTGCAATGACCGAAACGCCCATCAGAAAAAAAAACAGATCCCCAATCCTGCGATCCCTCTCCTCTCCAGTCTCCACCCCTCTCCTCAGATCCCTCTCCTCTCCACTCCTCAGATCCCGACCATCCCGCCGACGGCCACACGCGGCGACCGGCAAGTGACGACGGCCGCACGCTAGGACGGCGACGATCGGGGAAGCGGCGACGAGCGGAGGCGCACTCAAGGACGACGATGAGCGGAGGCGCTCTCGAGGACGGCGGTGAGCGGAGGCGCTCGCGAGGACGGCGACGAGCGGGGGAGCGGCGAGCGACGACTGCCACAGGCGAAGACGGTCGATCTGCAGGTACTTGTCTCGGTCGATCTAACCCGTTCCTTCCTCCCCCAGTCCCCTAAACCCGCCGCCGGCGCTTCCTCGTCTCGCCTCTCCGGTTCCACGTTCCCTCCTACTAGCTTCTCCGGTTGCTCCGTCGTTACGTCCGGCCGTACTAGCTGCTACCTAGCCGATCGATTTCGCTGTTTTAGTCTCGCTCGATGCGCTCTTGTTTCATAAACGACGATTTGGCATTACACGTAGCGATGTAACAGTACGCAGGCACGCATGTACGGCGTGTGCTTGGCATCTTTATCTTCGGGCTGGAGTGACCACCTATGATGCTTGGTTTACAGGGTGGTGGACACACGTTATTTCGTCTGTCTAGCGTGGATCTGTTGATACGGTGCTTCTATGCTTCTGACTTTAGTTGATTTTGCTACAATGTCACGGGGTTTGCTAGATTGTTCAAGCTGTAGGTCAGGTTTCAAGACTTTAGTGTGTAGGTAATGGTGAGTTCCCATATAAACTGCCAGCTACACGGTTATAACCTTTAATAGCTGCTAGTTACTTGGAGTAAATTTTATTTTGCACATAGTCTGAATCCCAAATTCACAAGTTCAGAATTAGTACTAGTGGGCAACCTGTTCTGTTCGTTACATGCCGCCATTAATTATTCATCATTTTACCTTGCTTGCTACAGTCCTGATAGGATTTCAGTTAGGTTGTGTAGTAATTCAGTCTTTTGTTTCTTAGATGCCAGCCATTGTTGGTTTATTCTTTTCCTGAAGGTAACCTGATCTAGATTCTAGAATGACTTGTACAAATCTACTCTGCTACCTAACCTTGATTTTTCGTGTGAAAAGGGAAGAATAATATCTGTGGTTACTTCCCAGTTTTGTCATGAGTTACCTTATGTAATCTGAATAGTTTCAGATTTTGATCTTGCTTGTTTGATTATAGCCTATTTGAACGGGTTAGTGAAGTTACTTCACTGCATTGTGATACTGACATGATTGTTGTTCCAGCAAGTTTGCTTCACATACTAGCATGGTAAATCTGTTGCTTAACCTGTTAAGTGTGTAACTAATAAGTGCTTTATCACTGTTTATCTTACTAGCACCGGTCCAACCTCGTTGAGATCATCCATGGCAAAGATGGCAAAGAAGGATCAGTTTGTTGGTATGAACCCTGGCTCCTTTTGCTTCTAATTTTTGGCTTGTTTTGATTGTAATCAGGTAGTTCAAATGTAATGGTTTAGTCTGATTAATTGAGTTATTCTACTAGGTTTAAATAAAAATGAAATCTGCTAACATACCATGGGTTGTTGGTATCAAACTTGACACTTTTTTTGCTTCTAATCTAGTAGTAACTTGTTCCTTGTGCTTACCCTGCTAGCTTGACTATGTGTGGTTCTATTGCCTAGTGTTGTTGTAGTTTGGTTATGGTTTTGCTTGTGCTTGTTAGGGTACCAGGAATAAATATAAATAAGACATGATAAGATAACTAACTTGACTAGAATGGGTTTGTTTAGTAGTTGCTGATGAATTAGTTTTAATAGCTGAATAACAACCTTCAATGTAACTTACTTGTCTGTGTTGTCTTGCTTCTCAATGCATTTCAACCATTCAAACTTATGGTTGCTTTATTTTATTCTTAAAAAGAAGCACCTGCCACAGAATACGAGAAGCTTAGAGCTCAAACCATGCTGAGGAACAACCGTATATTTCAATCACTTGGCATCAATGCATTAGCATCCATGGTTAGGATGAGAAACGATGTTCAGGAAGGTAGTGGAATTACAATTGATGATTCAGCCTCTGGTGTAACTGAAGGCTCAAGCTCAGACTACAGTCCTAAAGATGACGAAGTGAGCGATCAAGATGTAACGCCCCAAGATCGGTACTATGCAGATTTTAGCGTTCCAGCCAAATCCGCACAATAACGATCCTAAAGGACGCCCACCAGACATAACGTGCACGTCGCAACACACACGTTATGCGGGTGGAATTGTGATAACATTACAATAGTTCTCGACGGAACCCACAAAAGAACATATATACAACAACGACTCACCGAGTCAAGAGCCAAGATACAATACAAAGATCCAAAATAACAACGAAAGAGGGTAGCGTCCGGCTACGGACAAGAAACAAATTGGACTAAGAGTCCTGAAGATAAACGAAGGCACCATATCCCTACCCAGGCCAAGCCGGAGGGATTCCCAAGCTAACGTCGTCAGACTTCAAACCTGTTTGGCTGCATTGGAATAGCAGCCCCGAAGGGGTCAGTACTAGTAGAAGTACTGGCAAGTAATACTCACAAGATATCAAAGCTGGAATTCCGGGGAAAAGGGGTTAGCGATTGAGGCGGCGGCAAGCAGCACTAACAACTTATAGAGACACACTACAACTTTCGTCTATCAGAGACAAGGTAAGAGAGCGCATGAGGAGCCAAGTATACTACACACCAAACAAACCCGCCCGAAAACGACTCCCTCGTATCCTCAACCGACGAGGAAGAAGTCCGGGCACTCACACGGTGGACAAGTTTTATGAGTTATTATTCAAGTGATCTATCTTACTAGTCAAGTTATTATCATCATAAGGTGCAAGTTGTTTATGATCTTTTTAGCCAGCGCATTTCACCAAGTCGTCCATAATCGCGGACACGGCTTTTCGAAAAGATTTTACCCTGCAGGGATGCACCAATGAACCCACACGCATCGAAACTCTCGCTTAGAGGTGTACCGGTGGAGGTTTCGACGCAATACTTCCCTTCTCTACAAACAAGTCCAGGGAGCCACCTAGCTAGGACTGATCCACCTTGAGAGTCCGGCCGAAGCTTCGAGATGGGCCTAACCGTTGCGAGGACGGCTTCGGGAGGGAACACTCATACGATTGCCCCTCCTTCCACACTCGATAAACGAACGTACCGCAAGCCCTACCGTAAGTAACCACATAACCATCATCATCTTACCTTCTCATCATCATCATCGTTGTATGCGCGCAAATGGAAACACCCGAACGAAGTTGTGGCTCCTGGACAGGTTTGAGGATCCGGTAATAGATTGCGGGGAGGCCCATAGAACTCCCACATGTGCTTAGTGCGCTCAGTCTTGGATCAGCGGAAAAGAACTCGGGTCCTAGGCGACACTAGCAGAACAAATCACCATGATTGGCCTTCTGCCGGTGCCTTATCTTTATTAAGTTATCACATCGTAACAGAAATTAAAGATTACCATTTTAGTTGAGCCTAGCTATCATGTTAAGAACAAGACTAGATAACAGAGATAACAGACTCAAGCAAAGCACCTAAGCATGCACTACGACTCGCAAGGCTAACAAGGTAACCAAACAACAGGTTAATAGGATGTGGGGGTGTGGCTATATCATGGCTGCAAGGTAAACATGCAAATAGGAACGGGACACAAGCATCGTTACATAAGGCTAGCAAGGAACAAAAGATAGGACGTGTAAGAGACAGAATACAAGCAAAGATAGCAAGGGAGTATCACTTGCCTGCAATCCGGTAGAGGTAACAGAACCTGTCGTTTCTCACATCAACTCAACGTCCTATTCCCGGAGAAGCAACAAACACTGGGAACGAAAAAGATGCATTTTACTACTACGGCAAAAGAAGCGGCATGTTGATGACATGATGCATGACAAATTAAAGGTTGTCCAATTTTATTCCCTAACACATGGCAAAGCATTTTAAAATGGGATCGGTGCGCAATATAGGTGCACCGGACAAATCCCATAATTTAGTTGATTTAATACGACTAAATGGATAAAGGTGCGAGGTTAATTAATGATGCATGATTTTATAAGATATCGCATATAGGTAGATAGAGCTAGGGTTGGGGTCACACATCGGAAACGAGGAACTTCGGATTGGAAGCCGTCGTCTTCGGATCGGAGAGGAAGTAGTCGACGTCGTCGAAGTAGTCGAAGTAGTCGAAGTAGCCGAAGTAGTCGAAGTAGTCGAAGTAGTCGTTCATTCGGAGTCGAAGTAGTCGAGGTAGTCGACGTCGTGGAAGTAGTCGTACTCGGTTCGTCGTTGTGGCGGACCTTGTCGTTCCGGCTTCGGGGTCGTCGGGGTTCCACGGTAGTCGGGGAAGATCTTGTCGTTGCACGGACTTGGTCATCGGGCGAAGTTCACGGCGTCGGCCTTCACGGTGCTTCACGACGGGGAAATGGAGAACTTGCGTCGGGGAGGCTTCACGACGGGATCATCCACCGGGGAACTTCATCGGGGACGTGTCGGGGAACCAAAACGGGAACATCGGGGAACACGGAATCTGCCACGTCGGGGAACAAATTCGGGAACGCCGTTGGGGACGGGGGACGGGAAGCAGCACACAACATTGAGACACAACGGGGACGTGTACGGCAATCGGGCAGTAGCAGCACCGAGACGTACAACAGCAGCAGGACACAGGCAACAGACGGAGATGGAGGCGTCGGAGAAGCGGACTCGGGGAACAGCAGGCCGGCCAGAGCTGGGGCAGGAGGAGGCAGGGCGAGGGAGCTTGGGGGATGGCGGCCAGGGAGACGACGATGCGCGGCGGCGCGGCCAAAGGTAGACGCGGGCGAGGTCGACGGGGAGAGGGCGAGGAGCAGATCGGCAGCCAGCGGCGGGCGGCGCGGTCTGGGCAGAGGAGGGCCAGCGGCGGGCTCAGCAGGAGGCGGACGAGGTGCGGGGCGGCGGGACGACGCGCTGGAGATCGGCGGGGTGCCGACGCGGGGCAGAGGGGGGAGGCGGAGGTTGAGTCGGCGCCGCGGTGGAGGAGCATGACGACGGGGCAGCGCAGGAGGAGAGGCGACCTTGGGCCGGAGAGGAGCAAGGGGGAGCGGGCGGTTCAGGCACGGCGCGGGCTGCGGCCGGAGTTGGGCGCGCACGGGAGGGGCGGCCTGGAGGACGGCGCCGGGGTGAGGTGGCCGGTACGGGTGGAGAGGTGCGTCGGGTGCGTGTGGAGAGGAGAGGGAGAAGCCGGAGCTTGGGGAGAGGGAGGCGTGCGTGCTCGATGGAGAAGGTGGGAGCACGGGAGAGAAGGAAGGAAGCGTGCGGGGAAGAGAAGGATGAGGGAAAGGAAGGGGATAAGAGAGGAGACAGGTTAGGGAGAGGGACCTGAAAAAAAACAAAAAGGATCAAACTGCGAGGTGGAAGGGCTTGACTGCGAAAAGAGGAAAAGATAGGAGGGTGGCTGCAAGGTGCAGGGGGTGGGAAAGGAAAAGAGCCAGGGGCAGGATTAGGGTTTTGGAGGCTAGGTGGGCTTGGGCCGGTTTGGGCTGCTCTCTCGCAATCCTCAAAACATTTTTTTTATTTTCTTTTGCAAAATAATTTTAATAATTAATTTTTGAAAATGGAGACGACTGTCTCGATAAAATAATTTTTTGACAATTTTAGAAAAATAAAATAGGGTTTAATAAAATAATTTTTGTTGCCAAAACATGCGATGCGATGATGCTGATGTCATGATGATGAAAAAATAAAATAACAAGCAAAATCTAATTTGGGGAAAAACCCCGGGGCATTACAACCGACACCACTAACAAGGGATCTCGCCCCGAGATCCACGCTACCGTCAGGGGGAGGAAGAGCAAGGTAAACTATTGAATCTTCTTGCGTCATGTTGATCTTCTCGACACCACTAACAAGAGGTTATTGCTCACACTGATGACGATGACTGTCTGTCGAGGTTCTTCCGAAGGTCGAACCTATTAGGTAAAAGGCAAGAGATCGTCCACACACGAAGATGCTATGACCGGAAGGTAGATAAGAGAGAAGATTTAAATCACACCAAAGGTAAGAGGGGGAATAGCAGAGGGATAAGGAATAAACCAGAGTCCTATTGAGATCTTTTCAAATAACCTTTAGCAAAAAATGTTTTGGACACTCTACAAACAACGACCATTAGCTAGGGTATCCTATAGGCAGACTGGACCCGCGGGGTATCGAAGAACCAAAGCTCTGATACCACTTTGTAACGCCCCAAGATCGGTACTATGCAGATTTTAGCGTTCCAGCCAAATCCGCATAATAACGATCATAAAGGACGCCCACCAGACATAACGTGCACGTCGCAACACACACGTTATGCGGGTGGAATTGTGATAACATTACAATAGTTCTCGACGGAACCCACAAAAGAACATATATACAACAACGACTCACCGAGTCAAGAGCCAAGATACAATACAAAGATCCAAAATAACAACGAAAGCGGGTAGCGTCCGGCTACGGACAAGAAACAAATTGGACTAAGAGTCCTGAAGATAAACGAAGGCACCATATCCCTGCCCAGGCCAAGCCGGAGGGATTCCCAAGCTAACGTCGTCAGACTTCAAACCTGTTTGGCTGCATTGGAATAGCAGCCCCGAAGGGGTCAGTACTGTTTGACACGAAAATAACTATAAAACGCGGGCGTGCCAGTGTACCTAAGTACACAAATAAAAGATGGGAAAATTTGTATTTTATTAATCTCTCGACGGAGAAACAAAATTACATGATCCCATTACATATGCGCTCCGTGGCCTGCTTGCACGGCCAACATGACTTCTGCGACGTGGAGTTCTGGTTCACGGGGCCTCGGAAAGCTCCCGCTTAATTACGTCCGTGGGTCAATCCCACAGACCACCTCCGATTAAGCTGCTGCAATGGTCGTCGTCTTCGAGTCTCGTCTTCTTCAGGTAGATGGTTGTGAAGTGGAAGAGGTGGAGCGGTATGACCGTCGCTCCGGTGATACTTAGCCATATCCCTCCGGCTTATCGTTGTCCGATGATAAAGATGTGGTCGGCCTTCGCCTCGTCGGTGCCCGGCTTGTGTGGTGTCCGCCTCGTCGGTGTCGGACGTGTAACTTGCCTTTGCCTCATCGGCTCAGCAAGTGGGTGTTTGCTTCATCGAAGAAAGACATGCCGGTGGAGTATAGCTTCGCCTCGTCGGCGCGTGGATGATGTTGACGATGATGTTAATGTAGATGTCGAAGAAGACTCGATGGTGCCGCTTAGCTAGCGGCAACATGTATAGCTTGAAGATGATGATCTAGAGAGCTTGGACGGTGTAAAGGTGCTCACCACCTCGTCGCGGTCTGACACCACGACTCCGGCATCGGTGTAGACGGAGTACCGTGAAGATGTTGGTGTAGACGGCGTCCCGCCTCGAGGGGACACCGTGTAGGTGTTTGTGAAGTCGGTGTCCCGCCTCGAGGGGACTCCTTGTAGGTGTTGGTGTAGAAGGTGCCCTGCCTGGTGGTGACAGCGTGTTGGCGCCGTCAGAGTCCGTGGATCACCGAGAGTGCCGCTATCGGCGGCCAGCCTGGCTTCATGTTTTGTGGAGCCACTCCTGAATGCTTGTGTCCATGGCTTATCCGCTAGATGGCGCCACGCTTCGCCTCCGAAGCGCAACGGCGTAGACTTGCCAAGATTCATCCCACTATGATGGTGCCGGCGGCGAGCCAGATCGAGCACGCACAAAATATGTGGTGGGAAATTGTCAGCCGGCTTTTGTGTTTGTCGGTGTAACGTTGATGAGCTGCTACTCGGCGCGCATCGCGGCGGCCATGCTCGCCACGACTGGACGCACCCAGATGCTCGTCCATGAATAGCCATGCACATGTATGCACATGTTCGTGGCCTCATGGCCAAGCTCGCCGTAGAATCCATGCACGTACACAGCTTGTACGTAGCAGCAAACTAGCTAGTAGCTTTGTTATGGGTCAACGCCATGTGTGCATGCACATGCACCTAGGACACCACCGGAGAAACCACGCACGTACGTGCATGGCGCCACTCCATGATGGCGCACCGACGGGCCGACCAGCAGCACGGGTGCCACCGTGCTAAGCTGTGTGGCAGCCTGACGATGATACCACGGAGATGGAGAAGACGTCGGGCCGTACGCCGACAGCCCCGGTGAAGTCGTTGCGGAGGTGGTGAAGGAGCTGGGCTGCACGCCGGCAACCCCGACCATGTCATCATGGATGTGGAGATGGCGCCGGGCTGCAGGACGGCAGCCCCGACGTCGCAGAAGTGGAGATGGCGCCGAGCTGCTCCCCGGCAGCCCGACATCGTCGCCTTGGTGGAAACAGCACCGAGATCCTCACCGGCAGCTCGACGTCATCGTCGTGTGGATACGGCGCCAAGCCTCTCTCACCGGCAGCCCGACATCGTTGTAGTGGTGGAGACGACGGCGGCCGCGATGATGTCGTCGCGGAATTGTAGAAGGCGTAGGTGGCATGCCGGCAGCCACGGTGACGACACCGGAGGTATATGATGCGCCGGGCTGCTCCCCGGCAACCTCATGTTGGAGGTGTAGATGGCTCCGCACTGCTCACTGGCAGCCCTGACGCCGTCGTCGCGGATAGGTGTTGAACATGTCGGGCTGCTCACAGGCAACCCGATGTATTGTCGTTGAGGGACACGGAGATGACTGCATCCCCAACGACATCATCATCGTGACGGAGACGACGGCTGCATGCCGGCAGCCATGACGATGTCATCACGGAGATGGAGATTGTGCGAGGCTGCTCCCGGCCGACAGCGTCGTCGTGGAGGTAGAGCCATCGGCAGCTCCGGAACGGGTACCACACCCATGCTAGATGCAAACGAGAAGAACAAAATTGATTAGCATCTATTCATACCATTGGAAGATGATCGTCCCGGCAGCGGGAGCTGTGAAATCGCTCATCATCTCCAGATGCAATCAAGATTGCCTCTGGTTGAGCACGCGTCTCCTGGCCGCATCTTCGGATGCGATCGAGGTCGCCTCCGGGTGGGTGGTTTGTAGATGGCTGACATGTTTAGCGTGTGCGCTGTCGCCATGGACGCGCAATGCTTGCTGCCGATCTCAGCCTCAATGGCCAGGGCACCTCCCGGACGTACAGCTCTGCCTAATCCCGCTGGCGTGCCGGCCATGCGGCGCCAAGCCGACGCGAGGCGCCGGATCCTTTTCTTCCGCTAACAGGGTGCGTCCCTCCTCCCCCTGTTGGCTGCTGGGCTTTGCTTTATATAGGCACCAGGAGATAAGTTAGTTAGGTTTTTAGAGTCCAGACGCCGCACGTCACGCGCGCCTTGTGCTCGCGATCGATCAGTTTCGATCTCATTTATCTCTTCCTATCGTGCCGCACAAGACGAGCTGGCTTTTGCCCTTTGGAAGTAGAAATTGTCCATGTTCTTCACGGCCCAGCTGCTAATCACGTAAGTGTATGGACCGATGCAATAGGCAGCTAATAGCTAGGAGTAGATAATTAATTAGTCGGCCATTAGGCCATAATTTGATCGTGCTAATTTATAAAATGTATTTCACATCTATGTGCATATGCATATGCCACCTGGGGAAATATAGCCATGCACCCATACGTGGGAACCCATTGCTCCATGGATATATGCGAAATATATTTGCACAAACTATGTTAAAAATATTTGCACAAATTACCATCAAACAAATGCCCCCCACCAAGTCGAGCGTGAGCGCGAAGCAAATCAGGCTTGGCTTGGTGAGAAACAGTCCCGGCAACAAAGAGGCGCAGATATTTAGTTGCGGCCGCTAAGCGTGAACCTTTAAGAGAAGGCTCACATATTTCATGTGTAGGAAAAATGTTCTCCCGGACTAGGCCAAGAGAGTAGTCAAGACACTTAGTTGGGTCGTATAGCTGCCACGACGCCTAACAACCAAGCATCCTCGTGTCATCCTCAGTTTGTGGCGAAACACCATGCCACTCCTTGAAGGCGTTTTACGATCTAGTCGGGACCGTTTAATTGCTACGGTGCTTGACGACAAGATCGAATGGTTTCACAGCTGAGCGTGAACCTTTAGCTGAAGGATCACATATGTCACGTGTGTAGGAGAAGCATTCTCCCGGACTCCGCGAATCATCACGCTGAAGCCAAAAGGGTGGTCGAGATACTTAGTTGGGTCGTATAGCTGCCACGACGCCTAACAACCAAGCACCTTCGTATCATCCTCAGTTTGCGGCGAATGCCATGCCGCTCCCTGAAGGCGTTTATCGATCAAGTCGCGACCGCTTAGCTGCCACGGTGCCAGCCGACAAGATCAAAGGGTTTCACAGCTTCACGCTAACCGCACTGGCGCGCTACACTGTTCCCGATGATAGGCTTGGTGCATAGCCAGGTAGACAAGATGGTGATATCGGAACGCCTGTCGATAGCTCATCTTTGTCGTTCATTACGGCATACCCAGCTAATACCGGATAAGCCATGAACACGGTCATGTGGCGGAATGCCGCTGCCACCATGGGTGTTCGAGGACCTAACGGTGCCCCCAGAAATGTCGTTGTAGAGGTGATGCAGTGCCGAGGGCAATGTGTGCACATTGCCCCCGGCCTCCTTGCCAAGAGATGACGCCAAGGTGCGGGCGACATAGCCAAAGCATGGTGTCGAAACGGGACACCGATGACAATGTGTACCCTGCCCCCGGCTCCCTTGTAGAGGTACGACCCCGAACTGCGGGTGCCGCAACGGGGGTTGTCTGGTGACAACAATGCATGTCGATGAAGATGCATGGACATGTGATGATAATCATGTTTCCATGTACGCTTGGCTACAGCTGCATAAAGTTAGGAAACGAAGCACCCAGAAAAAAAACCAACTAAAATATGATCGAGAAAGCGAGAACAAAACAAAAAAATGTTGGTGTTTGTTATGTTTAAAATGTTGGCTTTTCCGCTGGACACTAGCAACGAGTGTGACATCAGAAAAGGCTGCCAAAGGACTCAGTCATTGGGAACCGTCGAAAAACCATAACGGTGAAAATTCAACAACTTATCCTTTCATGTGTATGTATGTGTGTGTATGAGGGTGATGTGCATGGTATGATCCCGAGAGGCGACGGAGAATCGTACCCTAGCCCATCTGAGCCATGAGTAATCCCACAGCTCCTCCATGCTCGCTTCAATGCCTCAAGAACCAAAAGGCGTGGGTGAGGGGAAAACATGGCAGGTGGTTTTGGGACAGCGGCTTGCAATGTTTGTGATGCCTTTGTCGAGGGGTGGTGAATGACTACCAACCGCCTTCCTTCCAGTGGTTCCCTTACTGCTTGGGATTGCTAGGCTTGCTTCTGGATTTGATGGAGATTTTCCTCTTGTGAGGATCGCTTGCACGGGCAAACTTGTGATGTCCATGTACTTCATGAGATTGTTTTCATCTTTTGAGGACTTTTTTTTACTTGCTTCACTTTTTTTTGCTTGGACTTGTTTTTCCTGGACTTGCTTGGCGATGCTTGGCGTTTTATCGGGGAACCACCTTGAGAACTTGGAAGGCAGCCATCCACCTTGGTGGACTAAAACCCTCAGGCATATTATGTGGAGCTTTTGGTGGCACGCCCCAGAGTTGTCAGGCGGCTACGCACCAACGCCAACTTTTGATGGGTTGGGCAGCCTTTTCATGATCTTTTCCTAGAGTCTACCCTGGGGCGTGGCGTCTCTGTGAACCTGAGACACATCCGGGAGCATGGGGGTGCGGGACCTCATTACTCAGAAGTCGCCCAAGTGGTCTTCTCTGCAACCTCTCGGAACATGTGTATGATGTGTGCCGTGTGTTGTGGGTATAGGTGCCGCTCCACTTACCACGAGTTACACCGTGCTTCCGCTAGACGAGTCATAAGGCAGCCAACTCATCTGTCACGAGCTTAGTGTTGTTGGGAAAAGCCATTTTTGTGTAGGACTTTGCAGTCCGCAAAAAGGAAGGGGAAAATATCAAAACAATCTGGTGCATTATAGACTTTTATTGGAAATCGAAAAAAATTCCCCTTCTTGCTAGGTGACAAAGAAAAGAGAAAAACGGAAGAAGAAAAAGAAGAAAGCGAAAAAGGTACTTTTTTCAAGAACCTTCCGTTGATTGGAGACATTGGCCGGGCTCCCTGAGGATCGATCAGCTGATATGCGCCTCTTGTCTTTGACGCCAAGTTCATGGCTGCCGGCGTAGTTACGGACGTCGTCTCACATGCTAGTGGCAGAGTGATGTCGGAGGCGTCTTCGCGCCTCAGCTGTGTGATATGCGGTCGTGTCTTGAGCGGCTTCTGCGTAGAGGGCGACGCCAATGTCGCTCGACCTTGTGTAGCTCTCAGGTTGGTGGTGACAGGCCGAGATTGGCGTCGCGTCTCACGCCACACCTTGATGAAGACGTAACACCGCGGCACGTCACGGGAAGTGCAATGATGTTGTTGGCTTGGTTGAGGTACTTGCTGGTTGCTCAACTTTGAAGATTGCTAGTAGCAGCCAAGCTCCTGGCCACATGTAACTAGCTAACACGGACATGCATGGCCGATGCATGCATGCACAAGGCCATGCACGTACACGCTAGCTCACGTATCTACTCCTTAGTGAGGCCATAATGGAAGGTACACCGGCGGCTCTAACGTTGGCGCGGTTCGTAGCAGCACCAAAGATAATGGCATGCTACCCGCCAGCAGCCCCGACGCCTTTGCTTGATGGTGGCACCGCGCCGAGCTGTACACCGGTTCGTGGCATAGATGATGCTAGGCTGATCGCCGGCAGCCACACCAAGATCATCGTGGATGCAGAGATGCTGTCGCACTCAGACGGCGCGCCGGCGTCGCGATGTCGTCGAGGAAGTGAAGACGATACCGGACTGCACGCCTGCAGCCCGGCCAACGTCGCCGTGTAGATGGAGATGGTGCCGATGGCCCGTTCGAAGCCTCGGCGTCGTCGTAAAGGTGGATATGGTGTCGGGCTGCTCGCCGGTAGCCATGACGACAAAGTCATGTAAGTAGAGGTGTCACTGGGCAGCTCGCCGGATGCTCCGGTGACAATGCCGTCGTGGTGGAGATGGCGCCGGTCTGCGCGTCGGCAGTCATGGCGACCACGTCATGGAAGTAGAGATGTCACCAGGCAGCTCGCCGGCTCCTCCGGCGACAACGCCACTGAGGTGGAGATGGTTTTGGGCGGCTCGACGGCAGTCATGACGACCACGTCATGGATGTAGAGATGTTACCGGGCAGCTCGCCGACTGCTCCGGCGAGTCGCCGTGGTGGAGGTGGTGTTGGGCAGCTCGCCGGCAGCATATAGTAGCATGGCTGTGAAGGTTGACTAGCTCCAGCCGCTGCCCCCAATATGTAGATCTTCGTATCCATGGCTCCATGCAGTAGATACATGCATCAGCCATGCTAGTACCCACGTAATGGTGCACAAGCTGGCTAGCACATGGTTGAATGGGACCGCATCGTATGCACGTAAAGCAACCGTCGCTTGCAGCTCTCTCGCCCCAGTAAAGGGCTTTAGCTACACACTGTCCATGGCGATAACGCTCAGCTCGAGAGCGGTCGCACGAGCTGGGAGTTTCTTGTGCCTCGAATGAGGTTGGTTTACCGCCGTGACCGACACCGACACCGACGTGACAATGCCAGCCGGGTTTACCGGCGCAACGCCAAGCACTCTTCTGGAGAACAGCCAAACAAGCCGGATGCCTCCCGCTGTCTGGAGATAAACAATGACGATCTTGCTGCCGAGTATTCCCGTCATCGGCCGGTTTCGCCAAGGATCCCGCCGATATTTTTCCGGGGCACCCATGCGAACGTGTTTTGGACCTTGGGTCCCATACACATGTGTACGTGCCCCCATGTTCTCATCATCATTAACAACCAAGCATGGTGCAGACGGCTATGAGCAATGGCCGCCGACGTGATGGCGAGCCGGTCGCCGATGTAGTCCGCGTAACGTGCACATATACATGCATGTATGCAACTGTATCTTGCTTGCCACCATACGAGGATGGCACACGGGCCTCCTCATGTGTGGCTGCCCAGCAAGCTAGCTAGCTTGTGATCAGCTAGTTGCTTCATGCAGATCGATCAACCATGCGATGCGCATGGCTGTCATCGGCAACGACGAGACGCTTGGCCGTCAAAGCCGAAGGAGTGACGGCCTCGATTCGTGGCAGTAGGCAGTGGTCCTCTGGTCATGAATACGACGGTGGGCTGTGCCGAGATGCACGCCGACAGCACCGCTGTGTTGTGGAGATGAAGAATGCGCCGGGCTGCATGTCGGCCGCCCCTGCAACGTTGTAGTGGAGGTAGAGAAGGTGCCAGGCTACACGTTGTGGCAGCCTGATGAGGCCTTCATGTATGTGGAGATTGTGCCAGCTGCATAGCGGCCGTCCCGATGACATCTTCTTCGTGCACGGAGATGTCACCGGGCTGCACACCGGAACCCCCAACACCATCCGCGCCGACATGGCTCCTGGCACCGGTGAAAATGGTAATGGGTTGCGTGCTCTAGCGTCGTGCAGCGGCAGTGAAGATAGCGATGGGCTGCATGCCAGCAACTCCGGCACCGTCGTCATTGGCAGGCTTAGTGTGGTGGAGGAGCCGACGGGCTGCACGCCGATAACCGCAACGCGACCGTCTCCATTATAGTTTTATAGCACAGATTGGTGGAGATCATGATTGGTTGCACGCCGGCAAGCCCTGACGCCATCGTGTTGTCGATGGTTTGTGGAGGCTCAGATGACGCCGGACTCCATGCTGGCGGCCATCAATGTGTAGTCGCCTCTACGGTGAGCGTGGTGAGCTCGGGCTGCGTTGCCGAAGTGGCAAAGGAGAGGCCCAACAGCGCCACCATCCTCCTGGTGGCGAGCGTGCGCCCTGACTCAATGTCGACGCCTACAGCAACGAGCCTGACCAGCCGGTGGCGCGACTACGGTGGTTGCCTTCGGTGGTGAGCGTGCGGACACAGTGTCGTTGTCGAGTGCCTCTTGCGGCGAGGAGACACCATGGCCGCGGTGGTCGCCTCTAGAGGCGAGCATGATGAGCCAACGACATGGAAGCGTTGGTCGCTTCTGACGGCGAGTGTGACGGATAGGCAGCGTGGTCGATATGTGGTACCGACGATATGAAGGGTGGTCGTGGGCTCACATCGGTGAACTCCACCCCTGTGAACGACACCTCCGTCCATGGTGCCACTCTATTTGGCCGAGAGCCTCGCGTTGGCGAGCTTCGAACCATATGGACGACGCATCCGTTGCAACCATGTATTGGCCCATCGTCGTCTGAGGACGGCGCCTTACGATGATGAAGTGATGAGGCGGGTGAGGACCGTGCGTGAGCACGCGCTCTAGCCGACACGACACCATTGTTCGTATAGATGGTTGTCATGTAGGGTATGCCCCCAATGTTTACGTGGCACATGGTCAAGGGTGACTCATGGTCGATATCGAACAAGCTCGACATCGCCCATGACCTTGTTTAGGGGATGCCCCCCCAGAATATTGAGCTTCAACTCAAGTTTGATGAAGCTTGCCATGGTGCATAGATGACACCTCCTTTATTTAGGAGATGCCCCCATACTACCGTCTTGAATACCGAAGAAGAGATTTAAGACGAAAACGACGACCATTGTTGCGCAGCAAAGATGGGAGGAGAACCATGTCCCACCGGGCGTGCCAATTTGTTTGACACGAAAAATAACTATAAAACGCGGGCGTGCCAGTGTACCTAAGTACACAAATAAAAGATGGGAAAATTTGTATTTTATTAATCTCTCGACGGAGAAACAAAATTACATGATCCCATTACATATGCGCTCCGTGGCCTGCTTGCACGGCCAACATGACTTCTGCGACGTGGAGTTCTGGTTCACGGGGCCTCGGAAAGCTCCCGCTTAATTACGTCCGTGGGTCAATCCCACAGACCACCTCCGATTAAGCTGCTGCAATGGTCGTCGTCTTCGAGTCTCGTCTTCTTCAGGTAGATGGTTGTGAAGTGGAAGAGGTGGAGCGGTATGACCGTCGCTCCGGTGATACTTAGCCATATCCCTCCGGCTTGTCGTTGTCCGATGATAAAGATGTGGTCGGCCTTCGCCTCGTCGGTGCCCGGCTTGTGTGGTGTCCGCCTCGTCGGTGTCGGACGTGTGACTTGCCTTTGCCTCATCGGCTCAGCAAGTGGGTGTTTGCTTCATCGAAGAAAGACATGCCGGTGGAGTATAGCTTCGCCTCGTCGGCGCGTGGATGATGTTGACGATGATGTTAATGTAGATGTCGAAGAAGACTCGATGGTGCCGCTTAGCTAGCGGCAACATGTATAGCTTGAAGATGATGATCTAGAGAGCTTGGACGGTGTAAAGGTGCTCACCACCTCGTCGCGGTCCGACACCACGACTCCGGCATCGGTGTAGACGGAGTACCGTGAAGATGTTGGTGTAGACGGCGTCCCGCCTCGAGGGGACACCGTGTAGGTGTTTGTGAAGTCGGTGTCCCGCCTCGAGGGGACTCCTTGTAGGTGTTGGTGTAGAAGGTGCCCTGCCTGGTGGTGACAGCGTGTTGGCGCCGTCAGAGTCCGTGGATCACCGAGAGTGCCGCTATCGGCGGCCAGCCTGGCTTCATGTTTTGTGGAGCCACTCCTGAATGCTTGTGTCCATGGCTTATCCGCTAGATGGCGCCACGCTTCGCCTCCGAAGCGCAACGGCGTAGACTTGCCAAGATTCATCCCACTATGATGGTGCCGGCGGCGAGCCAGATCGAGCACGCACAAAATATGTGGTGGGAAATTGTCAGCCGGCTTTTGTGTTTGTCGGTGTAACGTTGATGAGCTGCTACTCGGCGCGCATCGCGGCGGCCATGCTCGCCACGACTGGACGCACCCAGATGCTCGTCCATGAATAGCCATGCACATGTATGCACATGTTCGTGGCCTCATGGCCAAGCTCGCCGTAGAATCCATGCACGTACACAGCTTGTACGTAGCAGCAAACTAGCTAGTAGCTTTGTTATGGGTCAACGCCATGTGTGCATGCACATGCACCTAGGACACCACCGGAGAAACCACGCACGTACGTGCATGGCGCCACTCCATGATGGCGCACCGACGGGCCGACCAGCAGCACGGGTGCCACCGTGCTAAGCTGTGTGGCAGCCTGACGATGATACCACGGAGATGGAGAAGACGTCGGGCCGTACGCCGACAGCCCCGGTGAAGTCGTTGCGGAGGTGGTGAAGGAGCTGGGCTGCACGCCGGCAACCCCGACCATGTCATCATGGATGTGGAGATGGCGCCGGGCTGCAGGACGGCAGCCCCGACGTCGCAGAAGTGGAGATGGCGCCGAGCTGCTCCCCGGCAGCCCGACATCGTCGCCTTGGTGGAAACAGCACCGAGATCCTCACCGGCAGCTCGACGTCATCGTCGTGTGGATACGGCGCCAAGCCTCTCTCACCGGCAGCCCGACATCGTTGTAGTGGTGGAGACGACGGCGGCCGCGATGATGTCGTCGCGGAATTGTAGAAGGCGTAGGTGGCATGCCGGCAGCCACGGTGACGACACCGGAGGTATATGATGCGCCGGGCTGCTCCCCGGCAACCTCATGTTGGAGGTGTAGATGGCTCCGCACTGCTCACTGGCAGCCCTGACGCCGTCGTCGCGGATAGGTGTTGAACATGTCGGGCTGCTCACAGGCAACCCGATGTATTGTCGTTGAGGGACACGGAGATGACTGCATCCCCAACGACATCATCATCGTGACGGAGACGACGGCTGCATGCCGGCAGCCATGACGATGTCATCACGGAGATGGAGATTGTGCGAGGCTGCTCCCCGCCGACAGCGTCGTCGTGGAGGTAGAGACGCCGGCAGCTCCGGAACGGATACCACACCCATGCTAGATGCAAACAAGAACAACAAAATTGATTAGCATCTATTCATACCATTGGAGATGATCGTCCCGGCAGCGGGAGCTGTGAAATCGCTCATCATCTCCAGATGCAATCAAGATTGCCTCTGGTTGAGCACGCGTCTCCTGGCCGCATCTTCGGATGCGATCGAGGTCGCCTCCGGGTGGGTGGTTTGTAGATGGCTGACATGTTTAGCGTGTGCGCTGTCGCCATGGACGCGCAATGCTTGCTGCCGATCTCAGCCTCAATGGCCAGGGCACCTCCCGGACGTACAGCTCTGCCTAATCCCGCTGGCGTGCCGGCCATGCGGCGCCAAGCCGACGCGAGGCGCCGGATCCTTTTCTTCCGCTAACAGGGTGCGTCCCTCCTCCCCCTGTTGGCTGCTGGGCTTTGCTTTATATAGGCACCAGGAGATAAGTTAGTTAGGTTTTTAGAGTCCAGACGCCGCACGTCACGCGCGCCTTGTGCTCGCGATCGATCAGTTTCGATCTCATTTATCTCTTCCTATCGTGCCGCACAAGACGAGCTGGCTTTTGCCCTTTGGAAGTAGAAATTGTCCATGTTCTTCACGGCCCAGATGCTAATCACGTAGGTGAAGTATTAGTACGGACCGATGCAGTGGGCAGCTAATAGCTAGATAATTAATTAGTCGGCCATTAGCCCATAATTTGATCGTGCTAATTTATAAAATGTATTTCACATCTATGTGCATATGCATATGCCACCTGGGGAAATATAGCCATGCACCCATACGTGGGAACCCATTGCTCCATGGATATATGCGAAATATATTTGCACAAACTATGTTAAAAATATTTGCACAAATTACCATCAAACAAGTACTAGTAGAAGTACTGGCAAGTAATACTCACAAGATATCAAACCTGGAATTCCGGGGAAAAGGGGTTAGCGATTGAGGCGGCGACAAGCAGCACTAACAACTTATAGAGACACACTACAACTTTCGTCTATCAGAGACAAGGTAAGAGAGCGCATGAGGAGCCAAGTATACTACACACCAAACAAACCCGCCCTAAAACGACTCACTCGTATCCTCAACCCACGAGGAAGAAGTCCGGGCACTCACACGGTGGACAAGTTTTATGAGTTATTATTCAAGTGATCTATCTTACTAGTCAAGTTATTATCATCATAAGGTGCAAGTTGTCTATGATCTTTTTAGCCAGCGCATTTCACCAAGTCGTCCATAACCGCGGACACGGCTTTTCGAAAAGATTTTACCCTGCAGGGATGCACCAATGAACCCACACGCATCGAAACTCTCGCTTAGAGGTGTACCGGTGGAGGTTTCGACGCAATACTTCCCTTCTCTACAAACAAGTCCAGGGAGCCACCTAGCTAGGACTGATCCACCTTGAGAGTCCGGCCGAAGCTTCGAGGTGGGCCTAACCGTTGCGAGGACGGCTTCGGGAGGGAACACTCATACGATTGCCCCTCCTTCCACACTCGATAAACGAACGTACCGCAAGCCCTACCGTAAGTAACCACGTAACCATCATCATCTTACCTTCTCATCATCATCATCGTTGTATGTGCGCAAATGGAAACACCCGAACTAAGTTGTGGCTCCTGGACAGGTTTGAGGATCCGGTAATAGATTGCGGGGAGGCCCATAGAACTCCCACATGTGGTTAGTGCGCTCAGTCTTGGATCAGCGGAAAAGAACTCGGGTCCTAGGCGACACTAGCAGAACAAATCACCACGATTGGCCTTCTGCCGGTGCCTTATCTTTATTAAGTTATCCCATCGCAACAGAAATTAAAGATTACCATTTTAGTTGAGCCTAGCTATCATGTTAAGAACAAGACTAGATAACAGAGATAACAGACTCAAGCAAAGCACCTAAGCATGCACTACGACTCGCAAGGCTAACAAGGTAAACAAACAACAGGTTAATAGGATGTGGGGGTGTGGCTATATCATGGCTGCAAGGTAAACATGCAAATAGGAACGAGACACAAGCATCGTGACATAAGGCTAGCAAGGAACAAAAGATAGGACGTGTAAGAGACAGAATACTAGCAAAGATAGCAAGGGAGTATCACTTGCCTGCAATCCGGTAGAGGTAACAGAACCTGTCGTTTCTCACATCAACTCAACGTCCTATTCCCGGAGAAGCAACAAACACTGGGAACGAAAAAGATGCATTTTACTACTACGGCAAAAGAAGCGGCATGTTGATGACATGATGCATGACAAATTAAAGGTTGTCCAATTTTATTCCCTAACACATGGCAAAGCATTTTAAATGGGATCGGTGCGCAATATAGGTGCACCGGACAAATCCCATAATTTAGTTGATTTAATTCGACTAATTGGATAAAGGTGCGAGGTTAATTAATGATGCATGATTTTATAAGATATCGCATATAGGTAGATAGAGCTAGGGTTGGGGTCACACATCGGAAATGAGGAACTTCGGATTGGAAGCCGTCGTCTTCGGTTCGGAGAGGAAGTAGTCGAATTAGTCGAAGTAGTCGAAGTAGTCGAAGTAGCCGAAGTAGTCGAAGTAGTCGAAGTAGTCGTTCATTCGGAGTCGAAGTAGTCGAGGTAGTCGACGTCGTGGAAGTAGTCGTACTCGGTTCGTCGTCATGGCGGACCTTGTCGTTCTGGCTTCGGGATCGTCGGGGTTCCACGGTAGTCGGGGAAGATCTTTTCGTTGCACGGACTTGGTCATCGGGCGAAGTTCACGGCGTCGGCCTTCACGGTGCTTCACGACGGGGAAACGGAGAACTTGCGTCGGGGAGGCTTCACGACGGGATCATCCACCGGGGAACTTCATCGGGGACATGTCGGGGAACCAAAACGGGAACATCGGGGAACATGGAATCTGCCACGTCGGGGAACAAATTCGGGAACGCTGTTGGGGACGGGGGACGGGAAGCAGCACACAACATTGAGACACAACGGGGACGTGTATGGCAATCGGGCAGTAGCAGCACCGAGACGTACAACAGCAGCAGGACACAGGCAACAGACGGAGACGGAGGCGTCGGAGAAGCGGACTCGGGGAACAGCAGGCCGGCCAGAGCTGGGGCAGGAGGAGGCAGGGCGAGGGAGCTTGGGGGATGGCGGCCAGGGAGACGACGATGCGCGGCGGCGCGGCCAAAGGTGGACGCGGGCGAGGTCGACGGGGAGAGGGCGAGGAGCAGATCGGCAGCCAGCGGCGGGCGGCGCGGTCTGGGCAGAGGAGGGCCAGCGGCGGGCTCAGCAGGAGGCGGACGAGGTGCGGGGCGGCGGGACGACGCGCTGGAGATCGACGGGGTGCCGACGCGGGGCAGAGGGGTGAGGCGGAGGTTGAGTCGGCGCCGCGGTGGAGGAGCATGACGACGGGGCGGCGCAGGAGGAGAGGCGACCTTGGGCCGGAGAGGAGCAAGGGGGAGCGGGCGGTTCAGGCACGGCGCGGGCCGGAGTTGGGCGCGCACGGGAGGGGCGGCCTGGAGGACGGCGCCGGGGTGAGGTGGCCGGTACGGGTGGAGAGGTGCGTCGAGTGCGTGTGGAGAGGAGAGGGAGAAGCCGGAGCTTGGGGAGAGGGAGGCGTGCGTGCTCGATGGAGAAGGTGGGAGCACGGGAGAGAAGGAAGGAAGCGTGCGGGAAGAGAAGGATGAGGGAAAGGAAGGGGATAAGAGAGGAGACAGGTTAGGGAGAGGGACCTGAAAAAAAACAAAAAGGATCAAACTGCGAGGTGGAAGGGCTTGACTGCGAAAAGAGGAAAAGATAGGAGGGTAGCTGCAAGGTGCAGGGGGTGGGAAAGGAAAAGAGCCAGGGGCAGGATTAGGGTTTTGGAGGCTAGGTGGGCTTGGGCCGGTTTGGGCTGCTCTCTCGCAATCCTCAAAACATTTTTTTTATTTTCTTTTGCAAAATAATTTTAATAATTAATTTTTGAAAATGGAGACGACTGTCTCGATAAAATAATTTTTTGACAATTTTAGAAAAATAAAATAGGGTTTAATAAAATAATTTTTGTTGCCAAAACATGCGATGCGATGATGCTGATGTCATGATGATGCAAAAAGAAAAACAAACAAAATCTAATTTGGGGAAAAACCCCGGGGCATTACAACCGACACCACTAACAAGGGATCTCGCCCCGAGATCCACGCTACCGTCAGGGGGAGGAAGAGCAAGGTAAACAATCGAATCTTCTTGTGCCATGTTGATCTTCTCGACACCACTAACAAGAGGTTATTGCTCACACTGATGACGATGACCGTCTGTCGAGGTTCTTCCGAAGGTCGAACCTATTAGGTAAAAGGCAAGAGATCGTCCACCCACGAAGATGCTATGACCGGAAGGTAGATAAGAGAGAAGATTTAAATCACACCAAAGGTAAGAGGGGGAATAGCAGAGGGATAAGGAATAAACCAGAGTCCTATTGAGATCTTTTCAAATAACCTTTAGCAAAAAATATTTGGACACTCTACAAACAACGACCATTAGCTAGGGTATCCTATAGGCAGACTGGACCCGCGGGGTATCGAAGAACCAAAGCTCTGATACCACTTTGTAACGCCCCAAGATCGGTACTATGCAGATTTTAGCGTTCCAGCCAAATCCGCATAATAACGATCCTAAAGGACGCCCACCAGACATAACGTGCACGTCGCAACACACACGTTATGCGGGTGGAATTGTGATAACATTACAATAGTTCTCGACGGAACCCACAAAAGAACATATATACAACAACGACTCACCGAGTCAAGAGCCAAGATACAATACAAAGATCCAAAATAACAACGAAAGCGGGTAGCGTCCGGCTACGGACAAGAAACAAATTGGACTAAGAGTCCTGAAGATAAACGAAGGCACCATATCCCTGCCCAGGCCAAGCCGGAGGGATTCCCAAGCTAACGTCGTCAGACTTCAAACCTGTTTGGCTGCATTGGAATAGCAGCCCGAAGGGGTCAGTACTAGTAGAAGTACTGGCAAGTAATACTCACAAGATATCAAAGCTGGAATTCCGGGGAAAAGGGTTAGCGATTGAGGCGGCGGCAAGCAGCTCTAACAACTTATAGAGACACACTACAACTTTCGTCTAACAGAGACAAGGTAAGAGAGCGCATGAGGAGCCAACTATACTACACACCAAACAAACCCGCCCTAAAACGACTCCCTCGTATCCTCAACCCACGAGGAAGAAGTCCGGGCACTCACACGGTGGACAAGTTTTATGAGTTATTATTCAAGTGATCTATCTTACTAGTCAAGTTATTATCATCATAAGGTGCAAGTTGTCTATGATCTTTTTAGCCAGCGCATTTCACCAAGTCGTCCATAACCGCGGACACGGCTTTTCGAAAAGATTTCACCCTGCAGGGATGCACCAATGAACCCACACGCATCGAAACTCTCGCTTAGAGGTGTACCGGTGGAGGTTTCGACGCAATACTTCCCTTCTCTACAAACAAGTCCAGGGAGCCACCTAGCTAGGACTGATCCACCTTGAGAGTCCGGCCGAAGCTTCGAGGTGGGCCTAACCGTTGCGTGAACGGCTTCGGGAGGGAACACTCATACGATTGCCCCTCCTTTCACACTCGATAAACGAACGTACCGCAAGCCCTACCGTAAGTAACCACGTAACCATCATCATCTTACCTTCTCATCATCATCATCGTTGTACGCGCGCAATGGAAACACCCGAACTAAGTTGTGGCTCCTGGACAGGTTTGAGGATCCGGTAATAGATTGCGGGGAGGCCCATAGAACTCCCACATGTGGTTAGTGCGCTCAGTCTTGGATCAGCGGAAAAGAACTCGGGTCCTAGGCGACACTAGCAGAACAAATCACCACGATTGGCCTTCTGCCGGTGCCTTATCTTTATTAAATTATTCCCATCGCAACAGAAATTAAATATTACCATTTAATTTGAGCCTAGCTATCATGTTAAGAACAAGACTAGATAACAGAGATAACAGACTCAAGCAAAGCACCTAAGCATGCACTACGACTCGCAAGGCTAACAAGGTAACCAAACAACAGGTTAATAGGATGTGGGGGTGTGGCTATATCATGGCTGCAAGGTAAANAGTACTGTGTGTGTTCTCATCTATGTTGAGTACCTATGTTGAGTGTTGTGTGTTGTGTGCCCACCTATGTTTTCTTCATATGTTGTTCCTCTTTCTCTAGGCGTCTTGTTTTGTTCCGAAGTTGTTTTTGTATGATATGTGTGGAAGTGTGTTGGAATGTGTGATTCACCAAATGGTGCAAGACATAGATCCCCGGTGTGACCTTCCTCACGTTCGGATCATAACACTTAGAAGATTTCTGGAGGCGTGTAGGCTGAACTGTCCCGCTGCGGCTATACCGGGGGCTAGAATGTGCCAATTAGTGCCAAGCCTGGTTCTCCATGTGTATAATACCTAAACAACCTAAACCTATGAAAAGTACATTGGTGGAACCTCGCGCGGAGAAATCTAGGGGGGTAGATCGACGTTGCCCACAGACCGCCGTTTCGGGGGGGGGGTGGGGGTGGGGGGAATGACCTCCGGAGCATCGGAATCCCACCAAAACTTGCATCTGGACCTATGATATGTGTGGAAGTGTGACTTTCTTCATGTTCGGGCGATAACACGTGCCAGAATTCCACAAACACAGCTAGCTCCGAAACCCTAATATGTTGGGGGGGGGGGGTTGAAGACGTAGAGTACTTGTCATAATGCAAAAGTATGGGTATACACACATTGTCTTAAGATGTAATACTTGTCATATATTAAAAGAATAAATATAAGTATTAAATTAAGTGCAATAATGAAGTAAAAGAAGAAAATGCAACAAGGCGCACGGCAAAGACAAACACGCACGACAAAGGTTGCTTTGCCGTGCGCCCGCTCTCCCCGCACGGCAAAGGCTCTTTGCCGTGCGTTCTCCCTTTGTCGTGCGCCTTATTTTTTCTTTGCCGTGTGTGGTCGCTTTGCCGTGCGCCTCGGTAGATCTTTGCCGTCCACCATTACTTTGCCGTGCGCTGATTGTTCTCTTTGCCGAGCAGATTTCTTTGCCATGCGTCGTCGTTGTTATGTGTCGTGCATGGTCCCTTTGCCGTGCGCCTTGTCGAAGGCCGCACGGCAAAGAAATCTTTGCCGTGTGTAGACGCACGGCAAAGAGGGGCTGCACGGCAGTGCCAGTTTTTCCCGTAGTGGGGCGGATCGCGTCGACGGCGACGAATCCTCCGTACCCTAATGCCTACGCTAACGCGCTACATAAAAGTATAGAGTATATAGAACAGAAAATACAGAGTATTGCGATTCGGATGTACAAATTACTGCGAGGAGGGTGTACAACTATAGAGAAAAACGGAGTACAAAGTACGTTGACAGCGGAAGTACAAGTAAGTTAAAACCCGAAGTACAGGTACGTTCAAACCGAATGTACAGATGTTCAACTTTTGAATGTACAAAAAAAAGTTCGTCAAAACCTATCGACATGGGATCTAGTTTTGAAGATCTCGACGCGAGTAGTTCAAAAGTGAAAACGGTTCGTAATTCGGATAAGCGGTTCTAAAGATATTTCGTTTTTAAAATTCGGTTCAAAAAATAAAACGGAAAAGGCTACCGTCCAACCGAGTACAAATAAACAGAAAACGGAGTACAAACTATGTTGACAGCGGAAGTACAAGTACAATCAAACCGGAAGTACAAGTATGTTCAAATCGAATGTACAAGTATTCAACTTTTGGATGTAAAAAAAAATTCGTCAAAACCTATCGACATGGGATCTAGTTTTGAAGATCTCGACGCGAGGAGTCCAAAAGTGAAAACGGTTCGTAATTTGGGTAAGCGGTTCTCAAGATATTTCGTTTTTAAGATTCGATTTTGAAAAATAAAAGGGAAAACTCCCTCCCACCCGTACCCTTCCTTTCTCTCTCTTCCTTCCCACTTTAACTCTGGTTGCGACACGTGGCGAATATTAAAACAACAGCATAAAGGAGAAGGCGCCACTTGGCGCGAGGAGAGCGGAGGAAAAATTCCCTTTGCAAAGGGTTCCCTTTTTCTAACGATTTCCATAGCACTTGATTAGCTGGGCTTAATTAATTACCTAGCCATTAGCCCATACGGCAATTTATGCACATATACGATGCGCATAGTCATGTGTCTATTTTAGCTGGACGCAGAAATACAGACGCAGAAATACAGGGAGCGCCTTTGCTCCGCTCGTTAGCGGCGCTAACGAGATGCGACGCCTGAAGAGTTTCGTTCGTGGGCCGGACCATTGCTTCTTTGGCTCACTGCACGTTCGTTCCTTCGCTGCTTCTTTCGACGCGAACTGCTTCTTCGTTGCTTCTTCCACAGCTTTGTGGTTGCTTTTACACTGCTTCTCGCTGCTTCGTTGCCTTCTCGGCTGACCTGAGCTTCCACTGCTACTTTCGCTGGCACGTATGCACGAAACAATTGATCAGAAATGAATTTGATCAGTTCACTTACTCCATCTAACACAAAAATGTATTTCATTTCAAAATAATTTATGCATGAAATATGTGTACGTTCACGATTAGGTTCCATTCCCGTGATCGGTTTCGAGTTTCGTAAAATGTAGCTTCTTAATTTTGGACCGAAGTTTTTAATATTTTTATATGAATTTTGTTAAATTTGTCACACTCAGTCGACAGTTTGAAAAATCCTTTCACGGGTAGATGAAACTCGCAGTTTTACACAACTTTCGTGTTATAACTTTTTCGTTTCAACAGAGATATGTGTACGTTCAAAATGGAACCGTTTTCAAAATGAAAATTTTCAAATTTGGAACCATTTGAAAATTTGGAACCATTTTTCAATTTGAAACATTTTTTAATTTGGAACAATTTTTGAAAATGAAACCATTTTTAAATTTGGAACCATTTTCAAAATGGTACCATTTTGAACCATTTTTTTCATTCGGGAACCATTTTAAAAAACCGGAACCATTTTTCGGCTCGGAACCATTTTCAAAAAGGAACCATATTCGGTTGGGAAACATTTTCAAAAAGGAACCATTTTTGTAAAAAGATTTTTTTTGACCTTTTTAAAAGTCAACAGAAAATGTCGGTGAACAAAGACTATTTTGGAACGATTTTAAAAGTGAACAAAAAATGTGAGTGAACAAAAACTATTTTCGAACGATTTTTAAAGTGAACAGAAAATGTCGGTGAACATAAACTATTTTGGAACAATTTTTAATTTTGAACATTTTTAAGCGCTAAATAACTTTCAAAATTTGAACATAAAATGCCGGTGAACAGAAACTATTTTGGAACGATTTTAAAAGTGAACAGAAAATGTCGGTGAACAGAAACTATTTTGGAACGATTTGAAAAGTGAACAGAAAATGTCGATGAACAAAAACTATTTTCTAACAATTTTAAAAGTGAACAGAAAAATGTCGGTGAACGAAAACTATTTTTGAACGATTTTTGAAGTGAACAGAAAATATCGGTGAACAGAAACTATTTTTAAAAGATTTTAAAAGTGAAGAAAAAAATTTAGATTAATGGAAACTATTTTTGAAAATGAATAAACATTTTTAATTTGAAAAATAAACAATCTTTGAATATGAACAAATTTAAATTTGAACATTTTTTGAAACATTTTTCAAAAATCATAAAAATGTGAAAAAATGAGAAAAGAAAATATTGAAAAGAAAAAATAAAATAATGAAAAAGAAAAATAAAAAAGAAAAACGAAAAGAAAAAAGAACTACGAAAACAAAAACAGAAACAGAAAAGAAACGAAAAAAGGGGAAAGAAAAAGAAAAACGAAAATAGAAAAAGGAAACCGAACAGAAAAGAATGAAAAAGAAAAATAAAATTAAAAGAATGAAAAGAAAAGAAAAAATAACAGAAAAGAAAACAGAAAAAGAAAAGAAAACAGAGAAGAACAAAGAACCCACCAAATGGGCCGGCCCACTAACTCCACCCCGCAGGCGACGCAAGCTTGAAGCGTCGCCTGCGAGCGATATATAGGATTTGCGAGAAATACACCAAATGTGGATATGCCTCACGTGGAATAAAATAGCAGCCGACTGCGTACACTTATGGTATTTTAGCACAAAAATCCATCAAACACAAACCTAAAGCTAATTGAAGCACAAATCCTACTACTACTATCTACAAGAGGGCACCGAGCTGCTTCCCCATCTCGCCTCCGAATGGCAGCGCCGGCGGAGCAGATCTAGGATCGGGCCCGGCAGCGAGCCCTTGTGTCGACTCTCAACTGGACTCTATTTCGCGAGAGAGGAAAGAACGAGCATCCATCCGCGACTCAAGTTTCGCGTGGCAACTGTGAAAAAAATCTACTACCAAAAAACATAGTGCCCAACGATATGTTTGTATCTTTTTGCGGATTTGTCTTTTGTTTGGATTAGCACTCTCGGTCTTCTTATGTTACTGACGCACACCGCCGTTATCGGCTCCACTAGCACCTCAAGAAAGCGACAGAGGAGGTTATCATACGACCAAGGCCATGTACCCTCAGGTTGAGAGCTCTGTCCAGGCCGACGATGATACACAACTCACCAGCAATGTCGTCGGAGAGGAGGTTGAGGGCTCTATCCAGCCCAGTCGATGTGCAAAACTTGTCGGAGATGGCGCTAGAGAGGAGGTTCGGGAGCTCGAGCTCCTTCTGGTTGAGGATGTCGGTGAGCGACTCCGATGAAAACGGCTTCGGGAAAGTCGTGGAAACCGATGGAGAGAATATCTAGTGATACAAGGCTTTAGGTGATACAATGCATTCAACGAACATGAGCAAGAAAAAAACATTTTTAAATGTGTCAAAAAAATTTAGGAAAAATTGTGCATGGCCACCAGATATGTTTGTACAATCTACCAAAATTTCAGTTTCAAATTCGAAATGAGCAATGAGAAACAAAAAAGACAAATCTTCTATGAATAGTGTCACTGGTGTCACTAAAAGACAAAAGCAGAAAAATGTCACTATTCATAGCAGATTTGTCTTTTTTGTTTCTCAATGCTCATTTCGAATTTGTGGCTGAAATTTTTTGAAGTAGTACAAACATATCGTATCAACAGACACATTTTTTGGTAGATTTTTCTGAAACTTTTAAAATTGGTTTGAGCATTGTATCACCTAAAGTCTTGTATCACTAGATATTCTCTCGAACCGATGCTCCTCATCCCAGCCATGGCGATGGGGATCTCACCAACAGTAGCGGAGGACACGAGTTTCGCCGTCGTGGAGCTCTCTGTGACACCTACCGAGAGGGACAATCAAAACGCCGAATCAAATGTGTTTTTGGTTCTAGCTCGGGAATTTAATCGGATCTGTATATTATGCGGGCCAAATACCGTGAACTAAGCGGGGCTTAAGTTGCTATTTAAATAATATTTGTTCATCTATAAGAACAGACCTGCCCTCACCGTTGAGGCAGGTCATTCTATTTAAATATTTTTTCATCTATGTTTGTTCATAAATTGAAATTGAAATTGAAATTGAAATTGGACTCATTGAAGTCGTGATCAGCGGGGTCTGGCCAACTGTACTCGTGAGGAGTGTGGAGCCCCCTCCTGAACCGATCACTGCCCCCACTTCCCCCTCCTCCTCCCCCTCAACTGCCGCCTCGGCGCCGCTCCCCCACCCAAACCCTCCTCCGCAACTGCCGCCGCGGCGCCATTCCCCGCCCAAACCCTAGGCAAAAAATCCCGGGATCATCCTGCTCCAGGGATGCCGCGCCAAAGTCTCGCCGGATGCCTCGTCCACAACATCCTCTGACTCGATGCCGTCCACGTCATCCGACTCGTCGCCGTCATCACTGCCCGCGTCCACGCCGCCTCCTCCCTGCCGCCACCGCAAGTACGGCCAGCCGCCACCGCCACCGTGTCAGGACCCGTACCTGTTGCTGATCATATGACAAGAGCCAACGGTGGAGATGCCTGCTTACCGTTCCGCCGCATCCTGCGGCTGTGAGGCAACCTAGTTGAATTTACCATTTAATGTAATCTTTAGGGGAACTCGGTTCAGTCCTGGGAAGGACAGACTTGTAAACTTGCTTGGCTTGCTCTTCGATATAAAGAGCAAGAGTGGGAGGATGGGAGGTCCAAGCAATGAAACCCTAAATTACTTTTATCTGTTCTTCAATTTCCTAGTTAAATTAGATCTGGAGCACCGGCTCCTACCTCCTTCCCTTTCCTCGATCAGTCTGAGACCATCGGGTCCTGACAACGTGGTATCAGAGCGAGCTCGATCGCTCCTTTTCCCTCCCTCCCTCTCCAATTCTTCCCTCCCTACCCTCCCGCTACCTGCCACGATCCAATTCCCCACTTCGAGAGGTTGCTGGATCACACCGATCTGGTCGTAAAATCCCTCCAAATCATGCCTGTGAGTCGTCGTTCTGGTTCGTCGTCTCGAGATCGCGCCGCCGCCGCGTTGGCCCAGCAGGAAGAACAGGAAGATGGAACAAGAGCTGCATCGGCAGCACCAACGGAGGAAGACGTACTGTCCCACCAGGAGCAGAACCATGAGCAGTTTCCCCAAGAGGTCCTCACCATCGGGAGACGGTTGGATCAGCACCAGTCAGACTCCACCGCGGCCATGACAGCCCTCCGAGGTGAGATCTCCAAGCTTTCCGACATGGTGATCTCTATGAACACAAATTTCTCTCGCCATCTTCCTCATGAACCACCTGCGCACCCCAGATATGGACAAAGCCACACCTTTCTCACTCCCCCTCCTCTCCCAACCCACACCCTTTCACCCATCACTGAACTGCCAACTCCGGCGATGTCCCCATACCACCACACGACACCTCCCTTTCCTCCGCAATTCGGAAACCTCACCCCCGATCAACTACCCCACCCACCCTCACCTCAGCACCCACTGGGTGTTCGACAAAATGCCCCACCCGTCCTCACCACCACTCCTCCAATCACCGCTGCCTCCTCATCCTTTCCACCGCAAAACACCACCCAATACACATCCCCGTCGACTCAACCACAATACTACGCCCCCCACAAGGGGCTAATCAAAGTTACCAGCCTTACCCACCCCCACAACCATACTACCCCTCTCAGCCAACACACCAACACTACTACCATTCCCCTTTCCCCACAAATCCATATCAAAACAACCATCCGCATTTTCCCCAATACTACAATCCCCCGCAGCATGAACAACCTCCACCCCCCGCGCATGTGAACCGCAAGGACGCAACTTTGAGCCACAGAATCGTCCATATGAAGCTCAGATGCGCACACCACATGTTGAACTCCCTCTGTTTAGTGGTACTGCCCCACGCGCCTGGATAATGGAATGTGAGGACATCTTCAGATTGGTTGCCATAGCAGAGGAACAACAAGTTCGCTGGGGATTGGCTCATATCCGTGGTCAAGCAAAAACGTGGTTATACAGCTCAGGACTGAACTTATCAGCCATCAGTTGGGCAGAATTGTGCAGAGTACTGATTGAGCGTTTCCCTGACACACAAGCATCAGATCCCATGGATCAATTACAGCACCTGAAACAGGTTACCACAGTGGATACTTATATCAATGCGTATGAGGACTGGATGCAGCTAATGAAAAGAGACAGACCTTACCTCCCTCCTGACTTCTTCGTTGATCGTTTCATCAGTGGTCTCAAAGATAACATCAAGCACACGGTACAATGTCAGAAACCAGTTACATTGCTATCTACCTACTGGTATGCCAGGCAGTATGAGAAGTCCTATTTGTCCACAACTCGCCGAGCACCACCAGCACATCAGGGGATACCTGCTACTCCTAGGATTCCTCCTGCCAGAGATATAAGACCTCGAATGGGTAATGACAGACCACGGGAGCCTCGCAAATGTTGGTACTGTCCTGAAAATTGGACATTGGGACACAAGTGTCCATCAATGCAGAAAGCACTCAATGCAATCCAAATGCAAGGGAACACTGATGACGAACTGACTGATGACAGTGATACCGCAACAGATGTTCTTTTAGTGCATCAGGAGGACTTACAACAGGCCACCCAACTCAAGAAAACCACTGACAACCTAATGCACATCTCAGCAGCAGCATACAGTGGAGCCCCTAGTGATTCAACAATATCACTGTTACTTTCTTTCAAAGGAGCTCAAGCATTGGCACTGGCTGATACTGGTAGCACAAATACCTTCATGGACCATGCTTTTGCTATCAAACATAACATACACCTGACCCCTACCAAACTGAGAACGGTAACAGTAGCAGGTGGGGGGACACTCCAATCTGAAGCAATAGCAGCTGACTGCAGGTTTACTATACAGGGTAAACAATTTTCCTCAGACTTCAGAATCCTGCAACTTCAAGGATCTGAAATAATATTAGGTGTCAACTGGTTCAAGCAGTATAACCCTGTCACTTTTGATTTCGTGGAGAGAACCCTAACACTGGATATTGATGGGTCACCAAACACATTTGCTGATCATCTCATGCCCCTCAACAAGCTGCTTATTTCTTCTGAAGAATGTGCTCATCTAATTGAACAAGGAGCTACAGGATATATCCTTCACTCCCTTGATGACAGTACTGACAATGTACACAATGGGTCTCCTCCTCCAGTTCAGGACATCCTTACTGACTTACTCCACCAGTTTCAAGACATCTTCCAAGAACCTGCAGGTCTACCACCTACCAGGGCAGCTGATCACAGAATACCCCTCCTGCCAGGGGCAAAACCTCCAAATATCAGGCCATATCGAATGTCCCCCAGCCAGAAGACAACAGTGGAAAATCTGATCAAGCAAATGCTCAAGAACAATGAAATTAGAGCTAGCACCAGCCCATATTCCTCCCCAATCATTTTGGTGAAGAAAAAAGATAAATCTTGGAGATTGTGTGTTGATTTCAGGAGCCTCAATGATCTCACCATCAAGAATAGGTTCCCCATACCTGTTATAGAAGACTTGCTAGATGAATTATATGGGGCCACAATTTTTTCCAAATTGGACCTAAGATCTGGTTACCACCAAATAAGGATGCAACCTGAGGACGTGCAAAAAACTGCATTCTCCACACACTTAGGCCACTATGAATTTCTTGTGATGCCTTTTGGCCTGAGCAATGCACCTGCCACCTTTCAAGAGCTCATGAACTCCATTTTCTCCCAGTACCTGAGGAAGTTTGTCTTGGTTTTCTTTGATGACATACTCGTCTACAGCAAGAATGTAGCAGACCATGCTCTCCATCTGAAATTGGTACTGGACACACTGAGGAAACATGAGTTAAAAGCTAAATTGTCCAAATGCATTTTTGGACAACCGCAAGTTGAGTACCTGGGTTACATAATCTCTGCCAGAGGAGTTGCAACTGACCCAGCAAAACTAGCTGTCATTACAAACTGGCCTGTACCAACTACTATCAAGCAATTGAGAGGCATTCTAGGCCTAACAGGATACTATAGAAGGTATATCCGAGACTATGCAATTATTTGCCAACCTCTATTTTCAGCCCTAAAGAAAGACAACTTCCATTGGGGACCAGCTCAGCAAACTGCATTTGACAATTTGAAGAAAGTCATGACCACACCACCCCTCCTAGCCCTCCCTGACTTCTCTGAAGCTTTTACCCTAGAAACTGATGCTTGCCACAATGGGCTAGGGGCAGTGTTGATGCAGCACCAAAGACCATTGGCTTTCCTTAGTAAATGTTTGGGACCAAGAGCTCAAGCACAATCAATTTACGAAAAAGAGGCTATGGCAATACTTCTAGCTCTTAAACAATGGAGGCATTATTTTTTGGGGAACCATGTCATTATCAAGACTGACCAGCATAGTCTTAAATACTTGGGCAGCCAGAGGCTATTAGAGGGAATTCAACACAAGCTTATGCTTAAACTGCTCGAATTTGATTACACAATAGAGTATAAGAAAGGCAAGGAAAACACTGCTGCAGATGCATTGTCCAGGAAATTCTCAGAGATGGACTCTTGCTTTTCCATGTCAGTTGTAGTTCCAGCTTGGATGTCTGAAGTGAGTGCATCATATCAGCAAGATAACCACTGCCTCAAGCTCTTACAGGAACTTGCTATTGACAAAGACAGCCACCCAAAATTTTCCCTCCAATCTGGCATCATTCGTTACAAAGGCAGATTATACATAGGGGAATCCACTGAGCTGAGAGCAAAACTCTTCCACAACTTTCACTCTTCTCCTTTAGGTGGTCACTCTGGTACCAGGGTTACAATACACAAGCTACAAGCACTATTTTACTGGCCCAACTTCAAGAAGACAATCACTACAATGGTGTCTGAATGTCCTGTTTGCCAAATTAGTAAAACCGAGAATGTGCAATACCCAGGGTTACTCAGCCCCTTGCCAATTCCTGAGAAGAAATGGACAGATATTAGTCTTGACTTCGTGGAAGGCCTCCCCAAATCAAAAGGAAAAGATGTTATCCTTGTTGTAGTGGACAGACTCACCAAGTACGCTCATTTCCTTCCTCTAGCTCATCCTTACACAGTTCATACCGTGGCAAATCTGCTGATGGACAACATCATCAAACTACATGGCCCCCCTTCAAGCATCGTCACTGACCGAGACAGGATTTTCACCAGCTCCTTGTGGAAAGAAATTTTCTCCTCCATGAATACTACTCTGAATTTCAGCTCAGCACATCACCCAGAGTCCGACGGACAAACGGAGCGAGTCAACCAATGCCTCGAGCAGTACTTACGCTGCATGGTCTTTCAGGAACCAAACAAATGGGCAGAGTGGCTTCCGGCGGCAGAATTCTGGTACAACACTTCCTATCACACTGCAATTAAAATGTCACCATTTGAAGCTTTGTACGAGTACCCTCCACCATTGCTTGCCCAAATTCCAGTACCTTCAACTGCATCTCCAGAAGCTCAAGTGACTCTGTCTGCCAGGGATCACATGCTGAAAACCTTACAGCAAAACCTTACCCAGGCACAGAACCGCATGAAGAAATATGCGGACCTGAAGAGAACTGAAAGATCTTTTGCCATCGGAGACATGGTGTATCTCAAGATGCAGCCCTACAGAGAAACTGCCTTGGGTTTGAGAAAATCCCTGAAATTGACATCAAAGTGGTATGGCCCGTTCAGAGTCATGAAAAAGGTTGGGCAGGTTGCTTACGAGCTTCAGCTACCTGAAGGTACGCAAATCCATAATGTCTTTCATGTTAATCAACTAAAGAAACATCTTGGTCCAGCAGCAGTCCCAAACCCCAACCTTCCTCTGGTCACTCCTGATGGAAAAATCAAAATAGCACCTCTAGCAATTCTCCAGCGCCGTCAAATCCCCAGACGATCAGGCTCCTATGATGTGGCAGTCCCTCAATGGCTCATTCATTGGGAAAACATGCAACCGGAAGATGCCACCTGGGAAGATGCGGCGTTCATCAGATCAACATTTCCACAGTTCAAGCCTTGAAGTCTTGACTCAAGGGGGCGGCACTGTCAGGACCCGTACCTATTGCTGATCATATGACAAGAGCCAACGGTGGAGATGCCTGCTTACCGTTCCGCCGCATCCTGCGGCTGTGAGGCAACCTAGTTGAATTTACCATTTAATGTAATCTTTAGGGGAACTCGGTTCAGTCCTGGGAAGGACAGACTTGTAAACTTGCTTGGCTTGCTCTTCGATATAAAGAGCAAGAGTGGGAGGATGGGAGGTCCAAGCAATGAAACCCTAAATTACTTTTATCTGTTCTTCAATTTCCTAGTTAAATTAGATCTGGAGCACCGGCTCCTACCTCCTTCCCTTTCCTCGATCAGTCTGAGACCATCGGGTCCTGACACACCGCCACCACCACCGCCCACGACCTCTCAGACGATACAGATCGTTGTCCAGGTACCTGATAGCAGCTACCCGGCCGGGTTCGCAGCAGGCCTGACAGCGTCTGTTCCGTCGTGCTCCCTTATGTGAAGCGTTTCAGTACGTTGGATTGGTGATGTTATAAATTGCGAATTATGGTGGACATGTCGAGGACCTCAGCCTTATGTTGGATTGGCCATGCGATGATTTCGTGATTATGGTGGTACTGTTTATTGATGACCTGTAGCACTGAATGTGTGAATTGCGCGTCTCTGCAGTATGAACTGATTTGAAATTGGCGTCTCTGGTTGATATGAACCTTATATATACTTGTGTGATTGTGTACCGCCTTTGCTGTTCTGTTAGATAAATTCTGGTTGCATTGTTGTATGTTTCTGCTAAACTAGGAATCCACAGCAAAGGAATATCCTTGCACATTGATGACGCTATTGGCTGATTATCTGAAATCATATAGATTCGTTCTTAATATGTTTATACATGGTGAAATTTTGAGAACTCAGGTGACCATACACTATCTAAGTTATTGTGACAGATGCTCCAGCTTCGCAGATGTCCAGGTTCAAACTTGTTATATGCAGTCAAAGTTGAGGTTTCTGCAGTTCGTCCTGTGTTAAGGTATATAGACAATGTTCTGCTTTCTATTTGTTCAAACGAATATCTTTGTTAGACCATCACTATTTTTTCAAATCGTGTACTATAGACATGCTATATAGCTGATGTGCCTTCTGGTTTACAGTCTAGAGTTCGTTCCATTTTCATGCTATACCATGTGTTGTCATCAACTGTTTGAATTATACAGATGTTGCAACTATTTTTAATTATGATCCTGATATTAGAAGTTTACTGAAGGTAAATTTGTGTCTTTAATGTCACTGGTCATATTTAATTCGCATCATCTATCATTCGAAATATGGTCTAACTAAGAATTACTTAAAAGCAGTACATGTTTTTTGTTTGAGAAGAAAACATAGCAGTAAATTTCTGTGTTTCGAAACAGGGCAGTAAAAGTTCTTTATGTCCGTGCTTGTAAAATGAGAAACTTGAATGGAGACAGATTTTCTGGCCTTTTATTGCTATCAAACATCTGATGCTGATATTGTTAAATAACTTGATGATTCTGAGGTTATGATTCTGAGGTTTTTCGTTTATTATGCAGATTGTATGCGTTCCAGATTGTAATTTTAGTGTTGCTGAGACGCTCATTCCTGCCAGTGAATTGTCTCAGCATATTAGGTAATATTCTGGCCACTCATTATAGTACATGAATCCACAAAAAGTAGTCTCATCTGGAGTGGCTGATGTGGAAATTTTCATGTGCCTTTTATTTATCATAAAACATATATACTTCTATCGGAATAGCACCATCCAGAAATGATACCCCTATTTTCCATTTCTATACAAGATTTGCATTGCTTAACACTCATATTATCCATTCAGTACCTCTGGAATTGAAGCTAGTGGAACCGGCAACAGGAAGTTTGCAATGAATGGTTGTATTCCTCTCTTCCAGCTCTGAAAATTTATCTTGGTATTTCCATTCTCTCTTGCAGCTCTGAGTATTATGTTTATATGGTGCAGTTTCCAGAGTTTGTATTTTGCCATTGTATGTTCATATGGCGTTTACTTAGATAGCAATTGTACTGCAGTCCGCTTAAGGTTTAAATAGCTAATGCTTTATGTTACTTGTTGATACACAAGTCACACAAATATAAACACATGTCATATCAAATCAGTTTAACTTTATAATGCTAGCAGCAGCTGACAATGTGCTTATTTCGTTGGTTTCATCTATATATTGGATTCTTACCTTTTCTATTATGTCAGTATGTCCAAGCTATTTGGGGGTTCAAAGTGACTCATAGTTTCGAGTAAAAAAAAGAGATTACTGTTACTGCGAACCTTGTCAAAACAATACTTTATAGTATTGTTATACTCTACTTGCTTTTTTTCGAGAACTTGCTTTTATTGCTTATGCTGAGCTAGTCTGTACGTACTTTCTGAGGGCAATTTTGGGCTTGAGCAAACTTGATGAGTTGAACTGTAAATCCCCCAAAGTGTTGTGCTTCCTGGTTGTTTGCAATGCAAGGGAAAAGTTAAGTTGCTGAAGGTGGATGCTCAAAGTACCTGAGTTTTCAGTTTATATCTCAAATGCGAGCTACAGTGATTTTCTTCATTGCGTAAACTAACTGTTTTCGGACGACATATACTCAACTTATATAATGCATGTACATTCTGCAGTTACGAAAACCAATGTTCAGTAGAACATGTATTCATTTCTTTCTTGCTTTGATCATTTCAGATAGAAATGCGCTGAGATTTTGTTTTTGCGGAGAGTAAAATATTTGATGAGTCTAAGAGGGCTACCGGCCAGGTGTGAGTGCGCATCTCCTTCTGTGTTTTCAGTTTTCACACGAATATGCACCTGATGCAATGAATGTTTCAAGTCATATGTAGTACTAACTCAGGTCATCGGTTTGTGAACTTTGATGATGCAAGTCTTTGCCTCCGTTCCCTAAATTATATCGGTGCACCAAAAGTGCCCAGCTAGGCAGCTACCGGTGAGTCCCATATCACAGGTGGACCAATGCCCCCGCGCCTTGTCTGCTCCATTGGTGTGTGTCGTGGCGTCATTGCGCCTCTTAACCCTTTTTATGCCCCGCGTGTGCTTTAATGCGAGAAAACAATCGCAAATACGACCAAGCTGCTCGAGCTCGAAAAGCCCAAGCTCCATCTCGCTGCACTGGCGGTCACTCCCGTAGTCCCGTGCTCGGTGAGAACGCCGCTTCCTCAAGCACGTTGTGGTGGTGGTCTTCTTCCACTCTGTCTCCGAGCTCATATTGTGTGCATGCGCAGCTTCTCCCATCGCATCAAGCCCAAGAACGTGCTCTTCGATGTCGACGACAACCTCAAGTTCAAACGTTGCCGGTCGCCCGTCGTTCGACAACTCCAACATATCTGACATGTGTAGGAACCGCGCGTATGTGCTCTTTCCTTTCCTGACTCCCAGGCTCAGCCGGCGCGCCGCCTTGTGGTTGTGGAGCACCTGGCTCGACTACCATTGCCGAGCTTTCCGTGGTTCAAATGGTCACTCATCCTCGGCCCGGAGCTCGATCGACAGCTTGCAACGCGACCTGCTGTTCATGATCCGCATGTCGCCGGGCCTCTTCTGCGAGAAGCGGTTCACGACCGCAGATGGTGGAGCAATCAGGTGCGAAGCCAGGTGGAAATCTCGTACAACGTCCCCCTTGGCGCCAAACACCCATTTTATCGAGGCACCCATGACTGCTCTGTTCGGCTCTGTTTTATTTCTTCATTTTCCATTTTATTTTGCGTTGGTCGATTTTACACGTCACAAGCTGCTGCAAGGTTTATCCGCAATGCTTAACGAAAACCCTGCACATTATTTTTTTTTCCTTTTTGAAAAAGGATTCTTGATAGTACAAAATTTCTGAAGAAGACTCCCTTCTTTTGTAACGCATTCAAGTTCCATAGCGTCCCCACGCGGACATCAACTTCGCTCCTGACGACTACAAGGAGGACATCGTGAAGGTGAGCATGCAGATCATACTATCAGATTTATGCTTTAACTTATATATCAAGAACAAAAGCTCGTCTGTCCATTTCTGTTGCAAGGTGCACATGACTGAATTGTTTTTGGCACTGAAACTGAAACTGTTCATTTCTGTTGCAGGTCAGAGGCAAAGCTACACATGTTTATGTGGCCCACCGACAGGGACGGCAGCAACCATTGGCAGCCGAGGCCACCGCCGCAGCATCATCATCAGGGTTCCCCCCGCCGCCGGGGCTAGCTAGGAGGCGCCTAGCGGCTAAAGTTGAACCACCACCGGCCGGGCGATAGGGAGCAGCAGTGGCGCTGAGCAATCACCCAGCAAGTGGCGGTAAGCAGGCCGGTTCGTCCTTTTGAGTGCCCCAAAGTCGGCGTGCATGCTTGATCTCGGTACGGTGGTGCCGAGCTATCCTAGAGAGAAGGAAAACGTTGAGGCTGAAGAACGGTGTAGTGAAGTTATTTGATCGCTGTTTTTTCTTTGGCGTAATGTGATGTTGAAATTGGAAGGCTAGCGTGATGGACACTGGGTCCACCTGAATTGGAAGGCTGACAACGCGTAGATCGCGAAAACGAATAGCTAGGCATGCTGAATTGCTGATGACCACGAGTACCGAGTTGGAATATAGTATTATAAAAAGCAACGCCTAGATTGCGAAAACGGCTAGCAACCGACGATGATGAACTGAGAGAGATACTAGTGTCGAGTTAATAATCCAAATAAGGCACAGGCCGGTCACAAATGTTGGGGAAAACCGGCAACAATTACCCCCTTAATTGAAGTTACCACATACATGTGGTCGTGAGTTTGACTTTGAGAGTTTGGAAAACCGGCAACAATTACCCCCTTAATTGAAGTTACGACATACATGTGGTCGTGAGTTTGACTTTGAGAGTTTGGAAACTCTCTTCAGCTTTGTCTGTCCATACGAACTGTTTATTTTTCTTGAGGAGGTCAGTCAATGCTTTGGCTATCTTGGAAAATTCCTCGATGAATCGGCGGTAATAACCCGCCAACCCAAGGAAACTACGGATATCTTTGACTGACTTTGGAGTAGGCCAATCCAGAATTGACTGAATCTTATCGGGTATCACAGCTACTCCAGCAGCTGACAACACATGGCCCAGGAAGATGAGCTCCTTTAACTAGAACTCACACTTGGAGAACTTGGCATAGAGACGATGATCACGAAGCTTTGTCAGAACTAGCCGAAGATGCTCAGCATGCTCTTCTTCGGTTTTGGAGTAGACGAGGATGTCATCAATGTATATTATGATGAACTTGTCGAGATACTCATGGAAGATGGAGTTCATAAGCCTCATGAATGTTGCCGGGGCATTGGTGAGACCAAAGGACATGACGGTATACTCATATAGGCCATAACGAGTAGTGAAAGCCGTCTTCGGAATATCCTCCTTTCTGATTTTTATCTAATGGTAGCCTGACCTCAGATCCATCTTGGAGAAATCCGTGGCACCAGCTAACTGATCGAACAGGTCATTTATTCGGGGAATAGGATACTTGTTCTTGATGGTTACCGCATTCAAAGGACGGTAATCGACAACCAGACGAGGAACCTTTGAATCCCTCTTTTTGACAAAGATGACCGGGCAGCCCTAGGGTGAGCTACTAGGCCGAATGAATTCCTACTCTACCAACTCATCAATTTGTTTCTTCAGCTCGGTCAGCTCTTCCGCTGGCATTCGGTAGGGCCTTTTGGAAATTGGAGCCGTTCCCGGAACCAATTCGATGAAAAACTCCACACTTCGATCAGGTGGCATGCCAGGAAATTCTTCAGGAAAGACATCGGGGAAATCACACACCACCACTACCTCATGCATTTCAGGTGGGGTGATTCCTTCCATGAAGCATAGACTGATCTCCGGAGAGAGAGGAGTGGCAGCGGATGGGGCTGCGGACGAAGGGGACCAGTAACTTACTAGCCCGACAGTTGGGTGGGTCACTGTGACAGACTTGGCAGCACAGTTCAAGTTAGCCTGATATTTGACTAGCCAGTCCATACCCAGAATGACATCTATACCATCTGACTTCAGGGCTATCAATTGGAAAGGAAAAGACCAATAGCCTATGGTTATCTGGACCTCCGGAGCAATCCAGTTAGTGTGCCAACTTGAGCCTGGTGTTTTAATCACTAGAGGGGAGTCCATGTTCACAAACGGTATTTGGTGGTTGTGTGCATAAGCTATGGATATGAATGAATGCGATGCTCCAGAATCAAACAAGACTGAAGCTGGATATTCATTAATTCGAAGCGTACCCATGAGAACACCGGGGTCCTCTGCAGCTTCTTCAGCAGAGACGTGGTTCAGACGACCACGGCTGACGGTCATAGCCTTGGCTGCTGGTGTAGAGGGAGCTGGTGCAGGTGTTGCGGTAGCAGGTGCCTTCTGAGGACACTCCCTTGCGTAATGACCCGGCTGGCCACAGTTGTAGCAAGTGAGCCCCGGTGGTGTAGGTAGCTGAGGACGAAACCCACTTCCAGCCGCACCCAAATTCGAAGTAGCTGGGCGAGGCGGAGGTGGGTATCCTGAGGGCCTTGCCGCGAAAGGAGCACGGGGCACAGCGCTGAAAGGGACGAAAACCCGGCGTTTCTTGGCTTCAGCAGAAGAGGAGCCCTGATTATCCATTGGAGCTGGCCTCTTGGAAGACTCCAGCTCCTTCCTACCTTGCTCCAGAGTGAGAGCCTGGTTGTACAGCTCCTGGTAGGATTGGAACTTGAAGGGCAAAATCTCATATCGGAGCCGCGGTGCAAGCCTCTTGCGGAACAGATACTGCTTGTCTTCATCATTGTTCACGTCCCAAGGGGCGTAACGAGGGAGGTGGTTGAACTCACGCCCATAAGCTTGGACGTCCATACGTCCCTGGGTCAGATCCAGGAACTCCCTCCTCTTCAAGTCCATGATGGGCTTCGGGATGTAAGCCGCACGGAAAGCGGTGCGGAACTCCGCCCAGGTGAAGACATGGCCTGCGTCAAACATTGACACATGACTCTCCCACCAAGAGCCAGCGGCTCCATTCAGAAGGTAGGTGGCGAAATTCACTTGTTCGGCCACCGGAACATGCATTGCGGTGAACTTGCGCTCGAGAGCCCGCAGCCAGACATCAGCATCCAGTGGCTCTCTAGCTTCAGAGAAAGTCGGTGGCTGGGACCGCAAGAACTCCGTGAGGGTGGTGCAGTCATTGTTCCGTCTGGTACCTTGCTGCACCAACTGCTTGAGCAGACGCTCGTTGCACAGGCGGTTCTCCTCGATAGCCATCAGAACCTCCGCCATAGAGGGTGGCGGCAGTGGCTCGGGATTGCTTTGTTCACCATGCCGGTAGGAGCCATTCTGGAGATATAACAAGGACACAGTTAGTATCCATCTCCGAATCTTTAGTAAAATTGTATTCGCTTGCAACCGGAATAAGCAACTACGGACAGCAACAATTCAATAAGATTGAGTGGGGGAGAAACATGTATCATCACATCAACATGGCAGAAGAATAATTGATCAAACAGACATCCGCCTGTCGGAATAAGACCCATTAGGTGGTTCAAGTACGAGCTTACAAGATTTAGTACACATTACACGAATGGGAAATATAGACGATACACATCATTAAGTTCGATACAACAACTCTAACTCGAGAGGCAACCACCACAGATAGTGGGTATCTTGCACATCACGCAGGAAGGCAAGGATACAAATACTGGGTACCCGCAGATACCCGTCTCCTAGAACTACTGGACGTGCCCCGGGAGACGCACAGGGCGAGAGCTGAAGCGTCGGGCACTCGCTGGCTGGCGGTCATAGTGCGGCATGTGGACGTCGCCCCCGGTCACTCGAGCAGGACCACGCGGCGGAACGGTGCCACCCACCCTCGGGCTGCTCATGCAGCCGGGTAGCTCTGTCGGTAGAGGCGAAAGGAGGGCTGGGGGAAGCATCCCAGACTGGACGTACGACTCCAAGGTCATCAGCGTGTTCCGGTGGCTCTCACGAGAAGCCACCGCGTAGAGGTACTACTGACGAGCATGAAGGTCCAACGCCCTAACCAGCTCAATAAGAGCTCGGTGACTGCGGTCTGGCTCTGTCTCGGGGTCTGAGTACACAGCAACATAACAACCCTCCAGACTGTCGTTAGCTGCCGGGAAGTGATAGAAATCTGAGCTTGCATTAGCTAAGTAGTCGCAGTTTCCGCGATACACGGAGAGGCCGTTGAACGCAGCCTCCTGAACAGCCTGCTCCTCGGTCAAACCCACACCTACAGACTGGTGCAGAACGCTGTCTCCAGTTGGGCTCAGGACACGGGCCTCGCAGAAGAACTGCCCCTGTCCGTAAGGGAAGTGCTCCTTGTACACCACGTACTCGGGGTACCACGGGCAACCCTGGCTGGCCAAGGCAGCTGCAAACAAGGCGGGGAACCCGCGGACGCCCTCACAATGAGTCAGGCGGACAACCAGTCCTGGACGCGTCATCTGTAGCACAACAGAATAGTTCAAGAGTTAGGAACAGAAGTAAACTCGAGATACACTATGAACGGTAAGAACCCAACCCCGTGAACCTAAAACTCTGACACAACTGTTAAAACAAATAGAGGTAAGGCAACTCAAAGATGAAGCGAATTGGGTAAGGAGTAAAAAGAATCCTAAGATGGTTTTCACAACTCATTTTTAGGTTATAAATAATTTTCACAACACTAGACTCAACATCGACCAATAGAAGGGTTTCCTACAGGCAGTCCTGCTCTGATACCAATTTGTAGCGCCCCGACCCCGGAATTATACAGAGATACTATGTAACCCACAGGCCATGCTACACAATTGAAGGTTACTAGGGTTACCACTCCCAGGCCAAAACCTTTGGCAGGTGTGCTCGGAATGGATCATCGGCAACGCAACACTTCGATCATGCCATGAACACTGGCATAGCTATCAATGCATAATAGAGAGATCAAGACTGCGGAACATCTGGCACATCACAGACTCTACGATGCAAAGAGATCATAATTCAACTCATATAAAGAGAAAGATAGCAAATAACACTTCAGAGGTCACAGACCAAACATTACATCAAGCGGAAGCAAATTTAGTTGTCTAAACAACAAGATCCAAATTATGGCCTAAGAGGCCTGCAGATAAACATCCCGTGCCAGCCTGTTCCAGGACGTCCCAAGCTGCCACCCGGGAACCCCATACTACTCGTCGATGTCAATGAAGAACCCACCTTCTGGTTCGGTGACGTCCTCCCCTGAAACAATTAATAAACAACAAAGAGAGACTGGGTACGACGTACTCGCAAGTTTAGTAGGGCGATATAGGCCCCATGATGACTAGGCTCTAAAGCTGTATAGCGGTTATTTTGCATAAAGCTAGTTTTCATTCTTACAGACGTAAATGACTCCTGGCATCGACTACTCAGAAGGTTTTCATAAAAGGGATAAGATAGTAAACTTCGATCCTTGGTTCTCATCGAACCCATAGTAACCATTTCTCATCACTCATCTCCACCAAGGCACTCCCTCGAATCACCCTCGAGAAAATGAACCTTTTATCACACGTTGAGTTGCAACCTCTAGCTGCCAGATTTTAGTTAAGGTTCAGGTTCTCTATGATCTTATCGTCTATTCCCAAGTCGTTCATAACCGCGGACACGGCTTTTCGAAAAGATTAAACCCTGCAGGGGTGTACTGTTTTTAGCCATTGGTAATGTCCGACCCCTTGCCTGATCAATTAGCTCTCTTCCTGGGAAAGCCGGCAGGGCGGGCGCGGTTAAACCTTTACCTCGCATGAGACTATCCAAGGGTCATCGTGACGACAGGACAAGTTCAGTGCCTATTTTAACACCCTTCCCCATCGCCACATCCTAACACCACCATCCTCCTCACATCATCAACATCATCATCATCCACCGGCAACTCACACGCAAATAGAAAGCGCAAACTAGAGGACCCTTGGATACGCCCACACAAGTTATTCAGTTAGTAAGGGGCCCATACCCCCACCGATGGTAGCATGCTAGTCTTGGTTCAAGAGGTAAAGAACTCGCACCTAGGGGCAAGAATGAGGCAAAACACCATAACCCCGATGGCAACTCGTCGAAGCCTTGTAAGCAATTTAATTAAGTACCACAAGTAACAATCATGTCCGAAACATTCCATCAACATCATAATTATGGAAATTTAACAGCGGACAATATAGCATTTGACTAAGCATGGCTAAGCATATGATCAACAGATATAAAGTATCTCAGGCCAACACATCAACCTATGGTTAATAGGAAGGAAGACATGTAATGGTTTAAGGGACAATGCATATCATAGGATGCTCTAGATCTTGATCAAAAGTTGACATTGGAATCGTATGCAATATTATGGTGGAGAAAATAATTGTAACAAAAGGATGCTATATGCCAAGAAGGTTAGGTTATCTCTTGCCTTGCTGATAGTGCTGGTCGCGCGGATCGTCGAGGTATTGTGGTGGAACCTCGACTCCTGAATCTACCGGAACACAAACAATAACAAGAGAACAATAAATAACACGAATACAAGGTGCAATGCACACTCATGATGAGATGATCAAATTATGCACTGAAAAGGTCTTGGGCATGTCCCACAAGTTAAATGGAACCCCTAAAATAAATATCGCAATTAACGGGTTAAAACTCCATATTTAACTTAGTGAATTAAGCATTTATCCAAAATATACAGTACTGAAATATGGGTCCTACATGCATGAAAATGACATTATTAGATAGGTATTGTTCTCCTGGTCATTTTGGTACTTCGTTTGCAATTTTTCGATTAACGGTGAAGAAATGGTGAATTAAACGGTTATTCAAATTAAATCATTTTAACCAATTCGAAAAATGACATCAGAGGAAAAATTGTTTTCATGCTGTGAACTTAACATAGCTAACAGCCCTTGAGTTGCTGATCATGTTGGGCTATTTTAAACATAATTTTTGAATCATTATTTATCAAGTTATGAATTTCCCAAAATGTGATTTAAATCTGCCATTTTAATTAATTATTATAAACAGCACAAAATTTAATTCTACAACTCTCTCAAATGACATAAACTTGTAGTTCATTGTTTACTGAACATTTTGATACCTCATTCATAATTTTTGGATAAATATTCTTCAAGTTATGAATTTTCTAAACAATGATTTAATTCTGCCATTTTAGTATTTATTAATTAAAAGCAATTTAATAAATTTAGTTGATCATGGCAAGGGTACTAACAGATAGACATTTCTTTTCTAAGCATTTTGACATATTGTTTGCATTTTTCTGACTAGTGGTTCAAAAGTTATTGAATTTCAAAGTTTGTATTCATTTTCTGTCTTTTATTTAAATTCCAGAAAAACGGCCGAACCGTTTTGTACCCAGCCCGAGCTAGCCACAGAGCCTGACGGCTGGGTCCAGGCCCACGTCAGCGGCTACGTTGGCGCAGCGGCCCACGGTCGGGTTGACCCGGGGGGGGGGGGGGTAGCCACGACCGGCGCCGAGCGCGCGGTGACCGACGGCAACGTCGAGCACGGATCCGTCGACGGAGGGGACTAGGGGCCAAGCTAGGGGGCGCAAACGACGTGCCGCACTACGGCGTGCCAGGAACGGGTGGCGCCGCCGGGTTATGGTCGCCGGAGCGACGTGCAGGACGGCGACATGCGGCGGCCGGCGGCGGGCTAGTAGGGCATCTACGATCTAGGGGGAGAGGAAGAGGACGGAGGTGTCCAGGAGAACGGCACTCTCACCCTCGACGCGTGAGTGTGCTCGGCGTAGGCGGAGATGGACTGCAAAGGGGGCAATCGTCCCGGCGGTCGTCGGACGGAGAGGAAGAAGACGAGGACGATGTCGACGATTCCCAGGCTCCCGGCTCGATTCCGTCGGCGTGGAGGTAGAAGAGATCACGGCGGAGCTCCTGGCGCCTTCGGCTTGTCCTGAGGTGGTCGGGATCGACGGCGATGCGGCGGCGGCCTCGGTTAGGTCGCGGCCATGGCGCCGTTAGGGTTAGGGTTTCCTGCAGCGGGGAAAAGAGAGGGGGAGAGAGAGCAGGGCGGCTTCGGGGTGCTTCTTATCCTCCAGGGGGCCATGGCGCGGGGGAAGCAGCAGAGGAGGCCACGGTGCGGCGCGGACATGGCGCCAGTGGGTTCACTGTGGCGCCAGGAAGAAGGAGGGAGGGGAGAGAGACTGACAGGGGTGGCCCACCTGTCAGGTTTTTAATCTTTTCTCTTTTTCATTTAAACCAGTAGGGTTTAGGTAATTAAATAAGGCCCTTAAACATTTTTAAAAATTCTGGAAAAATTCACAGAGCCAATATATTATATTTGGAAGCTGTCATAAAAATTTCAGCCCATTTGGAGAACATTGCATGTGTTAATTATTTTAGAATTGCTCATAGACAATTTGGATCTTTATTTAATTGTTTGAATTGGCAAGTGCATTAATCTTTGCAACAAACATATTTGAAATTGTTGAAACTTCCTGGACAAATATGATAGTTCAATTTGAATTTTGTTTGTCCAATAATATTCACCAACCTTGATTTAATAATTCAAGCCACAACATTATTTCATGTGGAGCAATTTAAATATAGATGCCATGATGCAATCATGAAAAAGCAAAAGTGGAAAAATTATTCATATTTTTCATGTACCAAAATGGGGCTGTTACACCTGTGAAGCTATGCTGACGGTTTTGCCGTCGGCGTAGCCATATACGCTGACGGTTAATCTACGCCGACGACCATTTTTCTACGCAGTCCAACTCGCCCCTTACGCCGACATCCACGACAAAAGGCCGTCAGCGTACATGTTGGCCGTCGGCGTAACTCCGCGTTCCTGTAGTGCTTTCAGGCTTCGTCCCATGCGACAGTAACTCTCCCTTTCAAACTACCGAATTTTTAATTATTTTTGGGCTGGGCCCTGAACCACTTTCAATATTTATTTCAAAACTTGCGATAACAATTGAAATTTTAATGCATGTACTGAAGTGATCAAATAATGTGCCTGCATCGCAACTGAAGAGATGCTTACACCGATCCTTTTGTCTCGAAGAGAAGGGACGAGCGTACGTCCAAGTTAGTTGAGGTCTGATCAACCGACGAATTGTGCTTGTGTCACCTATTCATTGATTTTGACATGCAAACCATATATAACCCTATTTATTTTTCCATTCAGCTTCACTCAAATAAACATAGCGACCAGCTACCTCGGAAATGCGCACGCAGTCGTGCTGTTTGTACTATCGTCGCCATCATCCTCGTATGCGACGATATACAGCTTGGCCGTACACTGGATAATTTAACTTGACCGCCGGCGGACAGTCTAGCTTGACGAGCGCGTCATATTCCAAAGATTAATTTTGACTAGCAAAACTATGGCTAAGACGGTCGGAGTCCTTGTTCACACGCATCGGCCATTTTTTTTATTCTATGCGAGGCGTACTTTAACCACATGCATGTTAACTGGTCACTGGAGTACACTTGTCCCTGTTTATAAACTAAACTAATTGCGATTACTCAGTACCGTCTCTCACTGATCTAAGCAGACAAAATGTGTTGAACAAATTTTCCAGATAAATCCTACAATGGGACATGTAATGAACAAATATTCTATGCTTTTATAAGCACCACAAATCATACAATACCCAAATCCATCCCACCCTCTTCTCCTAGGATATCTTTAGTCAAAGTTTGCTCCCACATCAACAACCATCAGAAAATCTTAACTTTTGTAGGCAATTTCAGACGCCCAACAGGAGGTTTTTAATGAAAGGTCATAATATAAGGATTTAACAGTAAATCCTTTTTTGCCCAGTTTTCAAACAACTATGTCATGCCATGGTAAATGTGGATGCATTGATATGACTGGACGGTCACATCATCAGTTCCGGCTATGTGTCATGTCTATTGAATGAGCACATCATCAATTTTGCCTACGTGTTGTGCCTAGTTGTCATTTTACTTGTCACTTCTTGAGCCATATATTGACTTGTTGACTAAACTGCACGTGGGACCCACAACAGACCCGCCCTAGACCCACTTTGGGCTAACATGTGGGACCCACCCTTGACCCACACTTAGCTAACATGTGGTACCCATACGGGACCCACCCTAGACCCACACCGAGCTGACATATGGGACCCGCCCTGGACCCATACTGAGCTGGCATTTGGGACCCCCTAGACCCACACTAAGTTGACATGTGGGACCCACCCTACCCACACTGAGCTGACATGTGGGACCCGCCCTAGGCCCACACCGAACTGGCATGTGTGTCAACTTCAAGGAGACAATATAGTAAATCTGGACTTCACTACCGTGTGGGGAACACTTGTTGCTTGATCTCAAACTCTTGTTTCATCTTCTTCTTCGTCCCTTGTCTAGGTTGATAGGATAGTTAGTATATATATATATATATATATATATATATATATATATATATATATATATATATATATATATATATATATATATATATATATATATAGGGTCGCGCTATTTGACTCCCAGGGAGTAGAATAGTTATTCTACACCCACCCTATATCTTTACAACCGCATATGATTTTTACGTGACGTAAATTTTGTCTTATGTATTAAGTAAAGGAGAACGTAAGAAAAAATATAAATGACAAAAAAAAATTATTTACGTGACGTTGCAAAAATACGACAAAAATACACTTATTTATGTTGTTTTTATGACTTTTACGTCATTTTAACTCATTTTTATGTCGGTTTTTTCTATTGTGGGTCAACATGACGTAAATATTTACATATGTAACATACTTTATTGATGTAACAACGTAAAAAAATGGTGGGTGCAAAATAAGTTATTCTGTACCCTGGGTGTCAAATAGGGTTTCTATATATATATATATATATATACGAAAATAGTGGCATGCCCATGGTGGTAGCTGCGCATCCCGATCCCACCGTTCGATTGTATATAGGGAGCACACGGTTGACAGCAATCACCAACTTCTGTGGATGGAAAGTTCTAACGCCATCATACTGAGAGCACAAGCCGAAGCACGTCCAACGTAGGCGATTCATTTGCGCAGGTCCGTTCCATTCGCTAGAAGCTCCGTAGCAGGTTTACTAGACGGCAATGGAGAGTAAACAACACACGGCCGGGTCATCGTTTACCAGGACACATTTTTTGAACATCCACGTTCGAACAATGACTAGCCAGAGCAGACATGGTGTTTCCTTTTTGTTTTTTTCTTAATCCACGCCCCCAAACGTACGCAACGTTCACCATACCCACACCCCGTACTTTTTTTCTCGACACAGCGTACGCAAAAAAGGTACGGGCGCGTACCCAGCATGTCGAAGCGTCATCATGTACATGTTATCGCGGCGCCGCACTAAAAAAATGCACGTAATTCTTTACTGGCTCCCGTCTGGCACGGCTCACAAAAAAGCACGTAATATAGCCAAGAAGTTCTAAGCATATTCCATCTACGGGCATACACTTCTTACCATCTCCATCATGCGTCGCACAAACCTAACACATACCGACCCTTGCTAGTTAACGCACAGACGAAATTTATCTTACTCACAAACCGATTTCACCGCCAGAGCTAGCCATGCCGCCGCATTCCTCTTACCAGTCTGCACTCCCAGTTAACAATGTCTACAACTGTACGTCCAGGTCGCTAGCTCAAACAACAATCCGAATCGGTTTTACGGACGGATGCTAGGCAATGCCGTTTGAGAATCTCACTGCCGGGTGCGCTCCGTTTCCTTGCTAGAACTAGCCCCCCGTCAGTTGCTGATCAAGAGTAGCATGTGCCCCTCTATCCAACGGCCAGCTCCCTATGCGTAGCTACCCCCCTATATATATATATATATATATATATATATATATATATATATATATATATATATATAGGGGGTAGCTACGCATAGCTACCCCCTATATATATATATATATATCTGGATATATATATATATATATATATATATATATATATATATATATCCAGCTATTCTGCACTCCCTTGCAGAATAAGTATTCTGCACAACTTTCTGAACTTCCTAGACAATAGTCGGTGAACTTCTCAGCGGAACACCCAGATCTCTGTTTTTGCGGACAGTATTTCGACCGTCATTTTCGAACCGTTTATCGGAATGACGCATGCGATATGCCGTTGGATTCGTATGGTAAATGCGCAACTTTTACTCTTCTAAACGGTTTTCAAATTCTGTACGGTTTTAGAACAATTTTAAATATACTAAACACGGATTTCACGATTTTGTCCGTGTTCGTACAGTATTTCGTGCGCCATTTTCAAACCACTCATCGGATTGATGCAAATAATATGCCGTTGGATAGGTACGGAAATTGCGCAACTTTTACTCTTCTGTCAGTTTCCGAAATTATGCACGGTTTGAAAACAATTTCAAATATACTATACAATGTTTTTGCGGATTTGTCCGTTTTCGTACTGTATTTTGGACGCCATTTCCAAACCGTATGTCGGATTGATGCAAGTGATACGCCGTTGGAAAGCTATGGAAAATGCGCAACTTCTCTATCTCTAGCTAATTTTCGAAATTCGTTACGGTTTAAGAGCAGTTTAAAAAATAAGTAATTCTGTTTAAAATCTAGCGGATAGTGTTTTGGCAATTATTTTCAAACCGCTTATCGAAACGTAACAAATGTTACGGCGTTGGAAAGATATTTACTAGGGGCAACTTTTTCGTAAATTTTTTTTTTCGAAATTCAGTACGGTTTTTGATTAATTTTAAAAATACGAAAACAGAGAAACACGATAATATGTGTTGGACCATCTTTTTCTGAACTTCTCGTGATACACAGGTGAACTTCCTATTCTCGAACCAGTTCTGAACTTACTCAGAAAGCTGATGAACCCCCGAAATATGTAAGTGAACTTCCTATTTTTTTCACAAGTGAACCTCTCGCTGGACCATCTTTTTTCTGAACCTCTCGCGATACATACGTGAACTTCCTATTTTTCGTAAGTGAACTTTTGGCAGAACATTTTTCTGAACATTCGCACAATAGTTAAGTGAACTTCCTATTTAAACAAGTGAACTTTTTAGCAGAGCATATTTTTCCTGAACTTCCCGTGATACTTAGGTGAACCTCCTACTAATTTGGCAAGTGATCTTTTTCGTGACCGTCTTTTTTGGACTTCTGGTACATAAGCGAACTTCCTTTTTTTCGCAAGCGAACTTCTTGATTGTCGATTTTTTCTAAACTTCTCGCTATACATAAATAAACTTCCTAGTAATTTTGCAAGTAACATTTTTTTCTAAACTTCTCGTTATTTTTAAGTGAACTTTCTATAATTTCCGCAAGTGAACTACATATTTTAATTTATTGTGTTGTTATTCGGAGTGGACTTCGAAATTATACACACTCAAATCTAGAGTGATCTTCGTGACAAAAAAAATTCAACTTCTACAACTGAACTCCCCACGTCACACGAGTTGAACTTCTCCAGCAAATAAAAGTGAACTTCAATTTTCTTCATTTAAGCTGCAATTTGTTGCGAGTTTTTTTCCAAATCCGATGGGCCGACGAGCGAACTTCACACGAAACTGAGTGTGAACTTTCTTTACTGAGCTTTGTCCATTTCCTGTCTATACCTACAGCAATTTCATCAAAAAAAAAACCACCACAAGCAACAGAAACACAAGGAGAGAGATGGTCGGCGGGAGCAGGGGCGCCATCTCGATTTTGGACTCCACAGGTGCGAAGGAGTGGAGGAGGATGGGCATCCGGTCAGCAGGCCAGTCGGAGGAGAGAGGCGCGGGGACAGGAGGCCCGTGTCGGGCGCAATAGGAGTGGAGGAGGATGGCTCTCGACGGGGAGGATATCTCGAGCACGGGGCCACCGCTGCCTCCTCGTCCATGGCGACGGGCCGGAGACCAGGGAATACCAGCCCGCGACGGCGCTCAAGCCATGGGGCAGCGCTTGATGGAGCTCGGTCGCGCGCGTCGGAGCTGGGTGGGCTCTGGCCGGGCGGCCCTGGGTGGATACTGGCTGGGTTGCTGGTGGGCACCGGCGGCGGGGATTCGTGCTGGAGCTCGCCCCTACGCTGACGCCATCCGGGAGGAAGCCTGGTGCGCGCGGCGGCGGAGTGCCAGAGCGGGGCAGGGAGGCGCGAGGCGGAGCGGTGCAGGGAGGAGCGAGGCGGAGCGGCGCAGGGAGGAGAGGAGCGGCCGCGCGACGCCGCGCGAGGCGACCGGGGGCAGCGTCGCCCGCGCAGGGGAGTCGACCGGCGACGAGGTTGCGCGCGCAGGGGAGGAGGGCGAGCTCAGGAGCAGAGGAAGCTGGCCGGCGGTGGCGCAGGCAGGAGGCGGCGGCGCAGGCAAGAGGCCGAGGCGAGGGGAGATCGGACGGCCCGTCGAGGCGGAGCTAGGGCGGCGCGCCAGGGCGGTTCTCGCAGGGGAGGGCCGGAGGAGGGGCTGGGTACCGGGGAGGTGGGCGGCCGGGGCAGATCGGGAGGTGGTTGACCGGCTCGGGCAGGAGAGGTGGGTACGTGGGATGCGGATGGGGTCGGGGGGAAGAAACTGGTTAGGTGTGGGGGGGAGGGATCGGGTGGGTGGGTGGGTGGACTGTACTCCGTAGTAAGAAAGAAAGATGTGCTGAATAGGTATTCTGCAAACACTTAAGGGGTTGTGCAGAATAGTCCTACCCTATATATATATATATATTTATTTATTTATTTTACTTCTCCACCCATGGCATGCCTTAATCTCTTGGTCGACAGGATAGTTAGTCTATTTTTATTGTGTAATTATATCACTTGTTGAAGAAACTCGAGTAATTAAGTCCATACTCTTTTGTAGCCTTTTGAACACTTCTAAGAATTTCAACATTGATATTGGTAGGCTATTAATTTGGCACAACGCTCACGAGGATGAGCCGCCCCCGTGGGCTGGGACGGAGAAGGGTTACTGTCAAATGGCACCTACTAATGTTTTGTAAAACTAACAAAATACCATAACAAATATGCAAGGATAACACTAAACTTACAAGAGTGATACCAGTGGCATATCTTTCAGGCTTCGCCCCATGGGACAGTAGCTTTCCCTTTCAAACTACCGAACTTTTATTTTCGGGCTGGTCCCTGACTCACTTTCAATCTTTATTGCATAACTTGTGATAACAATTGGAATATTAATGTACGGAAGTGAAAAATAATGTGCCTCCGTAGCAACTGAAGAGATGCTTACACTGATCCTCTTGTCAGCAGCTTTCCTCGAAGAGAAGACACAGCGTCCAAGTTAGTTGAGGTCAATCTACTAATTGTGCTTCAGCCACTTGTTCATTGATTTTCACATGCGGACCATATATAACGCCATTGTTTCCATTCAGCTTCGCTCAGATAAACATAGTGACCGGATGGTGGTGGATTAGAGCACCTCCACCGGGGTCCGGTCCTAAAGGAGTCCCTAAAGGTACTTTGGGGTGTCAGACAGAACAATCGGTCACACCGGGGTTCTAAAGCTCTCGTCCAGCCCAAATCGTGTCTGGCACCGTCAAACCACCCCAAACATTGAGGGGTCTCGTGGTGTCGGACACGATTTGGTCCGGACAAAACCTCGGGTTGGCCCACATGCGCGGTGGAGACGGAGGAGGGATCCATCCCGTGTGTTCTGACGGCTGATACAAAACTGCATTTAGGCATTGTTAATTTACGTGGATGCATCAGATCTTCTCCCTATTATATATGATATCTGTATCTTTCGGATTAATTGCAAAATAAGATAATATTACTAAGCAACAGTACCTTTCCCTAATTAGTTGAGCTTGCCGCATATGTACATGTCCTTGAACAAATATATGTTTCAACAATTCTCCTCATTTCCTAGTCAACTGGTTTCACATAAATCAAGCATCCACCATGTACGTTGGTAAAATTTTACTGCATCTGTGTAAACTTCTACTGCGCACTTCCTTGCTGCTTTACATATGTGGACTGTTTAACTTTTTTTTTTTGCGAAAGACTGTTTAACATTGACAATGCAGTGCATCAACCACTAAGGAAACTACATCGGCGTTTGTTCGACACGGCAGGATTTCGATCGAGGTGACAAATGAATAATTGTACAGCAATAGGGTTGACTCTTTTTATAAATTATGGATGATTAAAGGTTCATATTGTGGTTTTTGATTTGGTTCGTTTTCCTAAACTACGAACAGCTGGGTTTGATGCTTCTGAATTCAAAATCCCGCCTAGTGGTTACCCTAGTAGAATTAAGATCGAGGTGACAACCAAACAACTGAAGGACAGAGACAATGCGTACCTAGAATCTTGGAGACACACAAACTGCAAGAGCAATAACCACACCTTCCGTTTGACTCGCCGGTGTATATCAAACAGGCTAGAACACCGTACCGTGTCTGCTCGGACGCGCCCTTTGGAATGCGATCCACATGGCGACTAAGAGGGAGCGACGGTCGAAGAGCACAATGCAAGTGTCAGGTGTGCCGTCAGCCCGTCAACGAACCTGAAGTCCTGAACTAGCTCACTGCAGCGGTTGTTGTTGAAGGGAGGAACCCCATGTCACGATCCTGACAGAGGAACCCTCACGTACACAAGATGGAACCTCTCCCCGCTGCCCTGCTGCCAGATTACCAAATACGACCTGATCAGCCGCATAAACTCCTTAGAACGTACGGCCCTCACCACCAACAACAGCTAGGGCAGAGGCGGCAGGTCACAAGCAGAGCTAGACATGTTCGTTGGCCCAAAGACGGGGACGGCAGCAACCATTGGAAGCCGTACGCGGCCGACGCCACCGCCGCAGCATCATCATCAGGGTTCCCACCGTCGCCGGGGCTCGGAGGCGCCCAGCAGCTAAAGTTTAACCACCTGCGGCCGGGTGATAGGGAGCAGCAGTGGTGCTGAGCAATCACCCAGCAAGTGGAGGTAAGAAGGCCGGTTTGTCCTCGTGAGTGCCCCAAAGTCGGCGTGCATGGTTGATCAAATGGCACCTACTAATCTTCTGTAAAACGAACAAAATAATATGCAAGGATACCACTAAACTTACAAGATTGGTACCGGCATATCTTTCAGGCTTCGCCCCATGCGACAGTAGCTCTCCCTTTCAAACTACCGAATTTTTATTTTTGGGCTGTTCCCTGAACCACTTTCAATCTTTATTTCAAAACTTAATTACGATAACAATTGAAATTTTAATGCATGTACCGAAGTGATCAAATAATGTGCCTGCGTCGCAACTGAAGAGATGCTTACACCGACCCTCTTGTCTCGAAGAGAAGGGACGAGCGTCCAAGTTAGTTGAGGTCAACCTACAAATTGTGCTTGTGTCACTTGTTCATTGATTTTGACATGCAAACCATATATAACCTTATTTATTTTGTCCATTCAGCTTCACTCAAATAAACATAGCGACCAGCTGGTGGCTTACCTCGGAAATGCGCACCCAGTCGTGTTGTTTGTACTATCGTCGCCATCATCCTCGTATGCGGACAATAGACAGCTTGGCCGTACACTGGATAATTTAACTTGACCGCCGGTGGACAGTCTAGCTTGACGAGCGCGTCATATTCCAAAGATTAATTTTGACTAGCAAAACTATAGCTAAGACGGTCGGAGTCCTTGTTCACACGCATCGGCCATTTCTTTTCTTCTATGCGAGGCGTACTTTCACCACATGTGTTAACTGATCACTAGAGTACACTTGTCCCTGTTTATAAACTAAACAAATTGCGATTACTCAGTACCGTCTCTCACTAATCTAAACATAAAAAATGTGTATCACGAGTGGGCAGGGCACCCCTACGTCGTACAAATCGGCGGGTTCCTTTGAACAATGGATCGATCGTTTTTCCTTGTATGTGCGGGAATAATAATGCAACACTAACTTGTGATGCAGCTACAAAACTGGTTCAGCACTACGTTTTCTTTTCGAAGGGGGGGTGCGGATCCCCGACCTCTGCGTCAAAATGATGCACACAGCCTCCCGCATTTTATTAAAATTTGAGAGATCTTTAAGTTTACAAATCACGGGTCACATAACGTGGCTACAAAGATCAGCTACTTGAAAAACTATGTGTGGTATTTTTAAGAGTTAAGTACACTAGGCACCCATAAATTAGGCAACTCCACAGCAACATATACTCGACTTATCAATAAACTTGCACAATGGGGTGGTGCGGCCCATAAACTTGTGTTATTGTGTAAAAAAAACGTCAGATTAGTCGTACATCCACAATCAGCTGCCACACGGGGACGTCTCGGGCCTAATTTTGCAAAAAAAAAAAAAACACTCGTTTTCTTTTGTTTTTCTATTATCATCTTCAACCTTTAAGTCTAACCCAAAAAGTTGACTCAATAGATTCATCATCCCACGACATCCATCCCGTCAAGGACGTCCACAGCTAGGAGGAGGGAGCTGCCACCGCCCGTCCATCATGATGTTGACTGAGGCTACCTTGAGGTCCTTCAAAGGAGGATGTGTGTCATCCGACTCTGTGCGATTGATCAGCACCCCCACGATGTCGATCATGTCAAAGTGTGTTTCACAAGCCGGGAAATGGTAAAGAAGATCAATGATCAATTAGGGATTATTGTTCCTGTCAAATTGATTTAGTCACAAAATATTAATTGCTCCACACTCAGACAGATGTGCATGTGATATTTGTTTCAAACAACACTCTCGCAGCATGTACTAGCAGGTTGTATCACCATCTTAATTCGCTGCAAGTATCTGCTAGTACATTTGGCTTTAATATATAATTCCCTGTAACCTGAACATATGGCACATGAGTACAACTAGTACTCTGACTACTATCAATTATTTTTTTTCAATTGAGAATTTGAAATTTAAGCTCACTGTCAGTAACTCAATAATTATTCTTTCCTTTGGTTTGTACAGATTTATTATGACTCATGAACATAATTTTTTAGCATTTGGGACTATTTTGATGATATTGTTACACCAGCAATGCAAGTTAACAGAAAAGATCGTCCCCCGTATATGGACATTATCAGTAGGGCTGATCGAGCTTACAGAGGACATTTTGTATTATTAACCAGCAGACAGTGATCGCATGTTAACAGGTCGCTATAAACTTTAACTAGGCACACATCATCACCGTAATCATCTATTATGGGTGACGTCACCATCGTGACATCAGCCATCCCAGCCCTTCGTGCTCCCGCCTGCCCTATATAAACCCCGCTACCAGCAGCAGAGCAACTCACACCAGCGCTCGCTAGTCAATACCTAGGCACTTAGCTAGCTCACTGAGCTTACATTACAGCCATGGACGAGCTGTTTCTCTTTTCGGTGCTGATGGCCGTCGGAGCGGCGGCGCTGCTGCAGGTGCTTAAGATGGCCCTGAACCCGATCGGCGAGAGGGCGCCGCCGGGTCCGTGGAAGCTGCCGGTGATCGGCAGCATGCACCACCTGGTGAACGTGCTGCCTCACCGCGCGCTGAAGAACCTTGCCGATGCGCACGGCCCGCTGATGATGCTCCAGATGGGGCAGACGCCGCTGGTGGTGGCGTCGTCCAAGGAGACGGCGCGGCTGGTGCTCAAGACCCACGACACCAACTTCGCCACGCGGCCCAAGCTCCTGGCCGGCGAGATCGTCGGCTACGAGTGGTCCGACATCCTCTTCTCCCCCTCCGGCGACTACTGGCGCAAGCTCCGCCAGCTCTGCGCCTCGGAGATCCTCAGCCCTAAGCGCGTGATATCCTTCCGCCTCATCAGAGAGGACGAGGTACGTATATACTGGCGACCTACACATGCATATAGGTCCTGATTAACTGCACCTGCTGCAAGTTGATACTACTAATTAATTAATCGAACGTGGCAACAAAAGAGGCCAGATTAAATTATTGAACTGACAAAATACAAGTAGCTAGACGGTCACAGGACTGTAAAAGGAGTGAAAACAAAGCAGGACAGGTATAGAAGTACCACAAACAGTCACGTGAGCTAAAATAAAGCACAGTGGCATGCATATGGCAACAATTGTCAAGTACAACTGCAACAATTGTAAGTACGGAGTACAAAGCAAGAGGACGAGTAGAACCGTAGTGCTTAGTACTTAGACATGTCTTAATCTCTGCGGATCATATCTTATGACCAGTGTTTTTTCGAGCATGCATGTAGGTGGGGATGCGGGTTGACCAGATCCGCGCGGCGGGGCCGTCGACGCCGGTGAACCTTAGCGTGATGTTCCACAGCACTACCAACAACATCGTTGCGCGGGCGGCGTTCGGGAAGAAGCGGAAGAACGCGGCGGAGTTCATGGCCGCGATCAAGTCCGGCGTGGGCCTGGCGAGCGGCTTCAACATCCCCGACCTCTTCCCGACGTGGACAACCATGCTCGCCACCGTCACCGGCATGAAGCGCAGCCTCCAGGGCATCCACAAGACGGTCGACGCCATCCTGGAGGATATCATCGAGGAGAGGAAACTCGCCCGCGCCGAGAAGATCAAGGCCGGCGCCACTGAGAACGTGGACGAGAACCTCACCGACGTGCTCATCGGCCTGCAGGAGAAAGGCGGCTTCGGGTTCCACCTCGACAACAGCAGGATGAAGGCCATCATCCTTGACATGTTCGCGGGCGGGACGGGGACGTCGGCGTCGGCGATGGAGTGGGGGATGTCGGAGCTCATGCGGAACCCGCCGGTGATGAGGAAGCTGCAGGGGCAGATCCGTGAAGCGTTCAAGGGTAAGACCGTGGTGACGGAGGGTGACCTGCAGGCAAGCGACCTCCGGTACCTGAAGCTGGTGATCAAGGAGGCGCTCCGGCTGCACCCGCCGGCGCCGCTGCTGGTGCCCCGGGAGAGCATCGACGTGTGCGAGCTGGAAGGGTACACGATCCCGGCAAAGTCGCGCGTCGTCATCAACGCGTGGGCCATCGCGCGGGACCCCAAGTACTGGGACGCCCCCGAGGAGTTCCAGCCGGAGCGGTTCGAGGACGGGACCGTGGACTTCACCGGCAGCAGCTACGAGTTCCTCCCCTTCGGCGCCGGCAGGAGGATGTGCCCCGGGTTCAACTACGGGCTGGCCAGCATGGAGCTCGCCCTCGTCTGCATGCTCTACCATTTCGACTGGTCGCTGCCGGAGGGCGTCGCCGAGGTGGACATGAAGGAGGCGCCCGGCCTCGGCGTGCGCCGCCGCACGCCGCTGATACTCCTCGCCACACCCTTCGTCCCCGTCGTCGCGTAGCTAGCACGCATGCATGCACCCTGTGATGTTTGTCGACCGTCCCCATCTATGGTCGTACGTGTGTTCCTCGTTAATTTCTGCGAGTGTGTATAGTACGTTTCCGGTGATGTAATGATATATTGTATGTACTTGTGTGACATATACATGTGTAAGCAGAAGCTAATAACTATTGTCGATCCATTTGTGATCTAAAGGTCTTGATAGAAACCAAGAGTGACACCGGCCGAATGGAGTGGCAGCGCGTCAGGTGATCCAGCTCTGGATGAAGCTGTGGCTGCCTTTTGGTGCAGAACAGGAGTCCCGGACGAATTCTGTTGGCCGTGGTCGCCTAATGGTGAGTACACAACAAAGTCCACATACGACATTCTCCGCCAAGGCAGAACGCGAAGCGCTACCTGCAACTGTGTGCAATTTTGTCAGAAGAACGAGACATGGGCTTCAGACTACATCTTCAAGCTGCAGCGCTGTCTACAGGAGGAGGGCACGATCGAGCACGTGCTGATCCAGTGCGTGTACGCTCGTGAGACATGGTTCGAGTGCTTCGGTCGTCTACGCATTGCTGCACATATGCCGGAGCAAGATGGCCTGCTGGAGCCATGGTGGCTGAAGGAGAGGAGGAGGTTTCAGGCAAAGGACAAGAGACTCTTCGATACGGCAGTCACGCTCATCTGCTAGTCAATCTGAAAACAGAGGAACGCCCGGGTGTTCAACGATGGCCGGAGGCAATGCGCTGCATCGGTGTTAGCGGGAAAGATCATGGAGGAGCTGGGTCAGTGGTTGAGTGTGAGTTTAGGAGCAGGAGCAAACCGGTTAATTAGGAGAGAGTAGGCTTTTTGTTTTGGAGTCCTTGGTGTAAAGCTAGAACCTTGTTCGCCTGGGTTTTGGTCTCTTGTAATCAACTTTGCTGCATTGTATAAAAATATGGTGCGCTATTGGCGCACTCTAAAAAAAAGATTGAAACCAAAAGCGGGAGAATAACAGAGAAACTAAAGATACGACAGTGACTTATAGAATTGTTGCACTAGTCATCAAGACCAAAAGCTGCACTAGCCATCTAGACCAAAAGTCCGAACTGATGAAAAGGGGCTAGACAATATATTTATATTCAACACTCCCCCTCATGTCTAGTCTATTTTAGTCCTTAGCGTGAGATAGGAGCGGCCCGCAGGATCTTTTTTCCTTTTTTTTTTTAAATCCGCGTGAGCGGGGTTTAGAACTCGAGACCTCTTGGCTCTGATACCATATAGAATTGCTGCACTAGCCATCTAGATCAAAATTCCGAACTGATGGAAAGGCTAGGTAATATATTTATATTCAACATGACTAACTCCTTTCCCCGGACTTATCAAGGTCCAGACATAAACATTACGCACAGCAGAACGAAGCCTATCCACTATACAGCGTTCGGCATCTCGGGTGCCCACCCTCTTGATCGTTGAAGATTCCATGGAGAATCATCTTCATAATTTCAGTTCCTCGTCAAAGTGCCTCACGTACTCCTCTGCAATTCATCCAATAATTTAGCTATCCGGTGACAAATCATAAATACAATATCACAAAGATCACTAGGCATAATATTATCTAAACATGGTTTCTTCTTTGTCTTCCAAATGAACCAGAGAAGTGTCAGCCACATTCTCATATCCTTGCTTCGAAATTCAGAATCCATTCACCTAGCTAAACCATAGTGAAAGGCTGGGCGGGAGTGTCAAATGCACACTAAAATATATTCCAAATAAATCTTGCAGTTGACATGTAAAGGACAGATTTTCTATGCTTTCATCAGCACCACAAATCATACAATGCCCAAATCCACCCCACCCTATTCTCCTAGGATATCTTTAGTCAAAGTTTGCCCCCACATCAGCAATCATAAGAAAATCTTAATTTTTTCTGGCAATTTCATATGTCGAACAGGAGGTTTTAATGGCAAGGCATTATATAAGGATTTAACAGTAAATCCTATTTGGCCCCGTTTTCAAACAACCCCGTCATGACATGGTAAATGTGGATGCATTGATATGACTGGACGGCCACATCATCAGTTCCGCCTACGTGTCATGTCTACTGAATGGGCACATCATCAATTTTGCCTACATTTAGTGCCTAGTTGTCATTTTTGCTTACTTGTCACTTCTTGAACCATATATTGACTTGTGCGACCCACAATAGATCGCCTTGGACCCACATCGAGCTGACATATGGGACCCGCCCTGGACCCACACCGAGCTGACATGTGCGACCCATAAGGGACCTGACCTGGACCCACATCGAGCTGACATGTGGGACCCGCCCTGGACCCACACCGAGCTGACATGTGGGAGCCGCCCTAGACCCACACCTAGCTGACATGTGGGACCCCCTGGACTCACACCGAGCTGACATGTGGGACCCACCCTGACCCACACCGAGCTGACATGTGGGACCCACCCTGACCCACACCGAGCTGACATGTGGGACCCGCCCAGGACCCACACCTAGCTGACATGTGGGACCCCTGGACTCACACCGAGCTGACATGTGGGACGCACCCTGACCCACACCGAGCTGACATGTGGGACCCACCCTGACCCACACCGAGCTGACATGTGGGACCCGCCCTGGACCCACGCCGAGCTGACATGTGGGTCAACTTCAAGGGGACAATATAGTAGATCTAGAATTCACAACCGTGTGAGAAACACTTGTTGCTTGATCTCAAACTCTTGTTTCAACTTCTTCTTCGTCCTTTGTCTAGGTTGATAGGATAGTTAGTCTAGATTATTTTTTAATTCTCCACCCATGGCACGCCTTAATCTCTAGGTCGGCAGGATAGTTAGTCTATTTTTATTGTGTAATTATATCACTCTGTCGAAGAAACTTGGTAACTGAAGTCCATACTCTTTTCTAGCCTTTTGAACACTTCGAAGAATTTCAGCATTGATATTGATAGACTATTAATTTGGCACAACGTTGAAGAGGATGAGTCGCCCCTGTGGGCTGGGACCGAGAAGCATTACGGTCAAATTGCACGTACTAATCTTCTATAAAACTAACAAAATACCATAACAAATATGCAAGGATACCACTAAACTTACAAGAGTGATATCAGTGGCATATCTTTGAGGCTTCGCCCCATGGGATAGTAGATTTCCCTTTCAAACTACCAAACTTTTATTCTTGAGCTGATCCCAAACCCACTTTCAATCTTGGAGCAGACTACGCAGCGGCGCCGCATCCTAATCGTACCCGTGCGGCGGTCCACTACCTCTACCTAAACATGCGTGACAGCTGCTCACTGCTCAGCACGGTCTTGCTGCCTCCATCGAGCAAAGCATGCATGCCCGCAGCAGCAACATATTATGATTCCGTACTAGTACATGCATAGGCCTAAGGTGCATGCAGGGTAAGCTAGTGCATGTATATAATATACAACTTCTATATCGTACAAAATTTCTAGTGTTTGCAATCGGCGACGTAACGATCATGTTGGAGTGGCCTAGTAGCTAGTACTAGCTAGTGCATGTAACTTTTTTACGTACTTACTAATTATGTGGTATTTAGTTTCCGAACTAAAAACAACGACCAAATTAATTAATCATAGATACCGGATTAACTAATCATAGATGCTACTCCCTCTGTTTCAAAATATAAGATGTTTTAAATGTTTCACATGTTGTCTAGATTCGGACTAAAAAAGTGGAAATGAAGTGGACATATACACTAAAACATGTCTAGATACATGTGATCCAAATATGAATGTAAAAAAGTACTAAAACATCTTATATTATGGAACGGAGGTAGTTTATTATAGGTTATTCCAGTAGTGGCTACCAGAATAACTAGTCATAGATACCGGATTAACTAGTCATAGATACCTGATTAACTATCATTTTATCCTAACACAAACTACCGGATTAATTAGTCATAGTTATTTGGTTATTTCAGTAGCAGCTCCCAGATTAATGATCAGGTTATCCACGACATGAGCTGTCAGGTAAATTAGTCACAATTACCTGATTATCCCAAGCTACATGATTATCTCACCAGAAACGACCAGATTAATTAGTCACCACTATCAGGCCAACCGTACAACAACTAACAAATTAATTAGTCGCAATTATTATGGCTTAAAAACACCGCAGTAGGTTCCATGTTATGCACTAATGTGTTGTGCTACTAACCATCTAGGTCAATGTACATATGTACCGACTAGCTAGTACTACAGGGCATAGGTTGTAGTGTACCGAAACCTGCAAAAATAATGCGAGCAAAAGCAAGGGCTTGCATGCAGCGATAGAATAGCACGTGACTGTTGATTAAGAAAATTGAGAGCCTACTCATTACGCGATAGAATCTGGTACGTACACACGCGGAATCCAATTTTGGATGCCCGTCGCACAGCAAACATACCGATGCGGCGCTTTTAAATAGAAATTCCCTTCAATCTTTATTGCATAACTTTTTTTTTTTGCGGATAAAGCATGAACTTTATTACTCAGGAAGGGTTACACAGCGGTCCAACTCAAACAACTGAAGAATTTCTACAGGTCCTGAGCCGACCCAAAATTCAGAACGGCGCTCCGCCCTAGCAGACCTTGCTAGGTGGTGGCTAACCCTTACCTGACTACGATCCACCTTTACAAAAGAACACTCTCCTGCGTAGCAACTGAAGAGATGCTTACACTGATCCTCTTGTCAGCAGCTTTCCTCGAAGAGAAGACACAGCGTCCAAGTTAGTTGAGGTCAATCTACGAATTGTGCTTCAGCCACTTGCTCAATGATTTTGACATGCGGACCATATATAACGCCATTGTTTCCATTCAGCTTCACTCAGTTAAACATAGTGACCGGCTGGTGGTGGCTTTACCTCTGAAATGACCACGCAGTCGCGCTGTTTGTACTCTCGTCGCCATCCTCTCTCGTGTGCGACGATGGACAGCTTGGCTGTACACGCCGGATAATTTAACTTTTGACCGCCGGCGGACAGTCTAGCTTGACGAGCGCGCCCCATTCCAGAGATTGATTTTGACTCGCAAGACTATAGCTCAGACTGACTGTCGTTTCTTTTATTCTTCATCTGAGAGGGTCATTTCTTTTATTCTATGCGAGGTGTATTATTGCACCACAGTACACTTCGTCCCTGATTATAAACTACTCCTAGTCGTGATTAGTTAGCATCGTCTCTTTCTAACCATTTTTTCTTCTTTTTGCAGGTGAAGTCTCTTTCTAGCTAACTAGAAGATACCCCGCGCGTTGCTGCGGGAATAGTAGCAACCAAATTGTGGTGTTTCACATGTGCAAAAATAAAAAAAAATGATATTATGTTGAAAAATAGAATATGAGTTGTACATTAATGGGTACCGTAGACACTCACGAATTATAGAGAACAAAAGCAATTAAAATAGTTAAAACACGATGTTCAAGTAGGACTATGATTTCAGAAAAAAAATCATCTACAATAATGATGTACGCTGGTAAAACTTTTGATAGTAGGAGTCCACTGGGAGTATCAGTTTGTGCAGTTGTGGCGATCATGAACAAATAAATAAGAAATTGAGTTGCACTATTGATGAAGAAGGGTCTGGAGCGGCATCCACCGGCCGATACCATACCTGACGCCTCAAATTAATCGATGTTCACGATTATCATTAATATTTATTGAAATGTATAGCAAAAATAATCAAACTGCATTTCTTAGCAGAATCGTCCAACTGCTAGAAGCCTATTAGAATCGGACGGGAAAGAGAGAGCAGCAACAAACGGAGCCCTATGTCCATGACACTAAAAACAATCTCTCAAAATAAATGTGCATACGGTAGCGTCGAAGCTGACATTAGGTCCACAGAGGCAAGGCCGCAGTATATGCATGGTTGGAGGAAATAAACTCTGTGCAACCAAGCACGTTGCTCCAGTGACTTTTCATGTTAAAATAAATAAATTGTTAAAATGAATGCGAAAAGAGAAGAAAAAATAAAGCTGACATCAAAATAGTTTTTTACTACCGATAATGTCACATGGTTCTCTTGCTTACGGATGTTGCGCTTTTATCAATAGCATGCATACCTGTACATAGGCTCAAATACTTCAGCAAATGTCAGTACAGAGAGGCTTTACTTGGCGAATAGAGTGCTAATAAAAGGTTTCTGAAGAAAGCGTGGCTTTTAAAATACCATTAGACCAACACAATGGTATTCATAAGACAATCTCGTGACGCCAGAGAAGATAGCTCCTTACGGATCAAACGAATAAATAAAAACCAAATTAGTTAAACAAACGGCAGCTTCCGGAAGCGCAGGAAAACATCAGAGAAGTAAGTCGTATAGTCGAATCTTCTCTTGAGGAACTCGCTGGACCGCGCCAAAACCGAAACCTGTTGTAGTCATGCGAGCGACAGATCAAGCTAAGAAACTTAACCCTGTAACTGCATGGTAAATTAAGAGGCCAGCCACAAACGCGTGTGCGCCCTCGTAGTCTGCTCAACACCTAGCGGGAGGAGAAAACATAGCTGCTCGGCGCCGACGTGCGCCTTGGGTTCGTTGGATGGAGGCGAGTCGACATGCAGCGTGGTGGCAAAGGAGTGAAGGACAACGGAATTGAAGACAAAGAGGATGCGATCGGAGTATATATATGTCGCCCTCATTCTTGACTGTTCTAGCGCTCAGGCTCCCGCTTCTCTAGATCAGCCACCAGATAGTAGTCTGGTTGGGTCGCTGGCCAATGGAGAAATCAATAGAGAGATGCCATGTCTATCTATTATATATACTAAAAGCACAATACGGGGTCTAAAATAAAGACACCACGTTGAGCCACATCATCTGAATTATTTTCAGTTGTTAGATCTGAAACTTATGGTCAGGATTTTAAATCACATCCGTGAGATTCACGTAACGAGGACTAATTCACGTACACACAACATGTCCACTATTTGGTTTAAAAAAAAACATGTCCAATATTTGATCGGCACGCAACGATTAATAACAAACTTTTCTGTGAAGAAGAAAAAACGCTTCAGCCTTTCGTTGACCCAGCCGCCGCAACTGTAAGTCGATCGTCATCTGCAACTGCAATGCGGTAATCAGATCGGCGCCGGCAACCGCGCAGAAACTAGGCCGAAGGCCACTAAACGCTGCACCGCGACGCCAACGTCCGATCTAATTGGGTCCGCCGACGGATGACTTTCACAGCAATTCCTCGCAGGCGTATCATGATGTGCGCAGCACAAAAGCAAGCTCCATCGACGTGAAGTATGCAAACAGCATACAAGCAAACATACGTACGCATGATCTGTTGTGCAGGTATGCATCATCTCCCAGTATTGTTTTTTTTTTTGTCTCTGTATGCTAGCTGCGCAGAGGTTAATGTTAACAAGTCACCACTCCCTCAAAAAAAAAGTCACCACTCCCTATGCAATCGGACAAATTAGGCAATCACAAACACACACTCATCTTGGTGTATATATGCAGGCACGCAGGCTCCAGCACGAGAGCATGCATCCTAAATTGGTGTATGCATCTCTCTTTCCAATTTTCATGTTTCATGCATCAACATATTTCCTTAGAAAGAGAATGTGTTCACGTGGAATAATTAATTACATAAGAAGTACCTATGCAATTTAACATAACTTAATCTATGTTTTCCCTTTTTATCTCTCTCTTCCATCGATGTCATTTGTCTATATACTAACCAATTATAGATTATAAACGTCTATATACTAACCAATTATAGATTATAAAGAATCTATGTTAACCCCAATAAAATCGGGAAAATATCAAACGGTACATGCAAAATGAATCGAACATGTGACGCTCCAAGGTAGAGAAATTGTATACATAGAGCCAAGAAGAAATAGCTTGGAAAAATATATTTATAATTGTGTTTAGGTCCAAATAGGAAGGGTTTGATGGGATCGACAACGTATTGTGCGCATATAATGGGGATTCAAGTAAGCAATTTTTTGCAAGAATTCCCTTATCCATGAAAAGTATAATACAAAATACTTTATGGAGTGCAAATGCCATTAATTATGATGTCATCACCAAAAGAGGTTATGGCCATGCCTATATCATTTCCACAATAACATGTTTGATTTTAACTAATTAATAATAAATTATAATGTCATCGCAAAGAGAAACCAAAACGTTTAGGTTGAGAGTAAAATACACATCATTACAAAGTCTCATGTTATCGTAGTACAAAAATAAGCACGGTTATTTAATAGGGTAGACTTACTTTGCAATTTAATTTGACTAACATTTTGGGTCCAAAGAAAGTTTGACTAAGATGAATTAAATACAAAAATAGTTCCATTGATGTGCATAAGTATAAGTTTTTATTTGTACATATCTAAAATTATATTATAAAATTATTTCACAAAAGTTATAATGTATAACAATATATAGTATAATTAAAAATTGTAGTATAATGTGTTACATTAGAAGCAGAATGCGAAAAGAACATGAGTATTATAAATAGAATTCGAAATGAACAAGAGTATTATAAATAAAATTATATACACAAAATATTCCAATAAGTTTTTTAAAAACACCCTATTTTTATGCTCAAAGATACAAGAGTTAATTTTGTATGGGTACACACGAAATATCATCGTCCAAAAAATGAAAATTAATTTGGAATCCCACAAAAGAATGAGATACTAATACATTAAAACACATGAATGATTGATCTTCGTAATTCTATATATGTCATGCATAACTATAAATAGACCAAAATCCATGGTTGGCCCGGAAAATTATTAGTTCGACATTTCTATGGTTGGCCCCAAAAATTATTTGCACCAAACAATTTATATTTGCCTAACTATACATCTAACTTGAAAACATAAGCAGACATAATGATCATACATCACATAAAGACTACCAATAATCTTAATGTCACGTAAGAATGATCTATAGGTATGGTGTTGACGATTGTAGTATAATAACGATGCGCCATGAACTAAAGATGTGTCACCCAATTTGTGTTTTATTGAACTTAATATTTATAGTGGCTATAGAACTTAAAATCCAATATCATTAGTTCAAGTATCTATAAATATGTGATATTCATTTCTCGAGTATTTTTTAACGCATTACAGTTGATGCCCTCGCATTTGCGAGGGCCACCATGCTAGTTTATATAACGAAGCATAGGGAGGGGAAAAGACATCGTCAATGCTTGAAGCTGATGGGATGGAAACGTACCACATATAAGAGGCGATTATTCCGAACTCAGAACGCTGAGTGGGAAATAGGGAATTGATTTGCAGGATGGAATAAAAGAAGTAACGGAAGAAGATAGAGGGTGACTCATAGAAATGAAGAAGCGTCCATTTTTTTAGTCGGTGGCTGCAGAAATGATAGGCCATCTCCTTGTCTACCAAAACACACGGACAGGTCCAATTTCTATCGTGGGAAGAAGAGGCGTTGTGAGAAGAGCCGAACCTAGAAATTTTCTGCATGCATGCATGGAAATGGAGGCAAATTGTGTGACATAGTGGGACCGCTGATGTGGCATGCTTGCATGTTGATAGAAATATTTTAGTGGGTTGCTCCTATTTAGATACTATAGATAATAACCAGACGAAAAAAAGGTATCGTCTCCCCATACCATACCAGCGGGATGAGACAAAATGTGTGTATCACGAGTGGGCACGCAGCGGGTACGTGCGTACAAATCGGTACGTACTTGCAGGTATGATGGACCAATCACCCGCAATAATGCAGCATGCACGGACTTGCAGGTAGAACATGCCATGTTCAAATGCGTGGCGCTGGCGCGAGCATGCAGGACCCAATCTTGCCAAGATCAGCATGTACTACTGTACTTCGTTATTATTCTTTGGGGTAAAGTTGATTAACGGCCGGGGTGGACAGTTACAGTGTCGATGCGACCTTGTTTCCGTCTTATTGATCCCATTTCGTGGGCTTGTTGTGAGGAGCTCATCATGGATATTTTTAATGCTGTGGATGTCAGGAAGATGTTATGCATGTATTCCACTCAGCGCCCATGCGAGTTCGATGATTTTGTTTGCCTGGCACCTAATTAAGCATAAGTGCGTAGTAATAGAGATCCAAATGCTTACAACATATTCACGGGGAGACTCTTAATTGCTTGTGTACTTCGATGGTTGCTATTTGGAGGACTAGCAGTGATTATGTGGGGTGTGTGCTCGATGTATCGAGCCAGATCTTTATGTCGGAATCCGCCCGTACACGAAATGCATATAATGAAGAATATATTCTACACAATTCTGTCACAAGCTATTGGTGAATCCAACACTCCCTCGGAAAGATTTTAGCGGTATTGCAGTTTCCCTCGTTTACATCACTTTCTGTCTATTACTGGCTCGACTACTTTCTTTTAATATTGTTAATCTTGTTTTGCCCTCAAACACGATCACCACAAGCACTTTCAACACTCTTTCTTGTTTAGATCAAAGATAACTAGCGTGCACATTTTGAAAACAACTACAACAAGAAGCAAAAGACCATTTCCTCCGCTCTCTGTGGTGTGATACTCTTACTTCGAAAACAACTACAACAATCATATGCACTCGCATACATCAATCGACGGTAACCCTCCTCCATAGGCATGTCAGACCGTAGCACCTGGCCGCAGCGGCCTCAATATAATCGCTTAGCCAGCGCCAGAGTCCACCCACTGTCACCACCGATGTGCCACCCATGTAACCGTTGGGACACCACGATGTGCCGATGTGCTTAGCGATCCTCGACAGCGGCAAGGTGGGACATCCAGTATGAAGGGGTGAGAGGTAGCAAAAATGGGACCCCCCTCCTCCCGAGTTGTCTCGTGTGGGGCTCAGGAGGAACTATTTCTGCTATTGTCATAGGGATGTAAACGGATCAGATTAGGTTTTGTTTGTACCATATCCTTTACCATATTTTAACCTACGATTCAGCAGGGCGGATAATGACCGATTACGGCTTCAAATGCGGATAAATCACAGATTTGAATATGAAACTGGGAGGACTTGGACCGAACAAAAATAGTCAGATAAATACTCTCATAGAAATAAAATTATGTATCTAGCAAAACTTAAGAGGTGTTTAATTAATATATTAGCCTTGCAAGAGTCAATTAGTTAAGAAAACAAAAATATAAATTAAAATCCAACCATTGATGAGATGGCATACATATAAATATGATATCTACACCATCGCTTGATGGTGGCATAATTTTTTAAAAACTGAAGGTCGCAGCCCGGCGTTTAATTAATAATGCCAAATAGGTGGAAGATATAAGTGTGATCATCGAGATTACAACAAACACCCAACACACACAAAGATAAAGCTAGGAGCACAAAGTGAACTAGGCACTGAAAGTAAACCGGGTCAACCGGAAGTGCCAAACAGAAAGCAAGAAACTCATAAGGAGAACTACGTCGGTGAACATGAGTAACACGCTTGACGTCGGAGCATTGCCGCCTCGCCTTCAGTCTCTGTCATTGGAGGGCTCCCTTGTCCCTGGACGAACAAGAGACACCATCATCGACGGGCTAGAGCTCACCCTAGAGTTCGAGCCAGCGCACCAACAAACGCTGCAGCCCGCCAAGACGCGTACACAACCATCACAAGTATTGCTTCCATGTAGCTTCACCGCCATCGCCAAAACACCACCGCCGACAGAGAGACACACATTGGGCTCCAAGACATCGCCTTCAGGTTAAATCATGGCTTGATGGTGGTATAATTCAGAGCTCGACGTGCTCACCAAACAGACTAGATAACTTAATAACTACTAACTGCGTCAGATTGATCTTGACTTTGGACTAAAAAATCAGATAATCTAGGCTGAAACATTCGGATTCTAATTAAATTTCAGATAATTATATCAACATGCTATTTGCCTTAGTGTAACCTACGCCATATAGGGGCGCCAATTCGGAATCAGAGATCTTTATCCATCATATTGTTTAAAATCATATATGAATTTCTTAAAATGGATTTGAACCGAATTCCCGGCAAAAAAATCATATAGTTTAGGCCCTAAACATCAGATTATAATCAAATTTTCGATAATTCATACCAGCATGCTATTTTCCATAGTGTAACCTACACCATATATGGGCACCAATTCGGAATCGGATATCTTTATCGATCATATTGTTTAAAATTGGATATGGATTTCTTAAAATGGATTCAGAACCGGGGCCAAAATTACCGTATAGTTTTAGGCCCTATACGGTGGGGAGAACTGGTGATATTCCTATTCCTATATAAGGGTCTTTTCGACTAGAGCTTGAGTGGCCAGCAAAGCTCGCCCACCCGTCCATTCGATCTATTTTATAGTGACACTCGTAGTACACTGCTGATCGAGCTTTAGAGAAGGACATTGTATATTGACCACCACACAATGTTTGCAAGTTAAAAGGTTCGCTATAAACCACGCGCATCACCACCCTAATAATGAGGTATGGGGTACAGGGGTAGCGTACGTCACCATCGTGACGTGGGCCAACCCGGCCCCTCGTGCTCCCGCTTGCCCTATATATCCCGCTACCAGCAGCAGAGAAACTCACACAAGCTCGCTAGTCACTAGCTACATAGCTCACTGAGCTTACATTACAGCCATGGACGAGCTGTTTCTCTTTTCGGTGCTGCTGGCGGCGGGAGCAGCGGCGCTGCTGCTGCAGGTCCTTAAGATGGTCCTGAACCCGGTGAGGGAGAGGGCGCCGCCGGGGCCGTGGAAGCTGCCGGTGATCGGCAGCATGCACCACCTGGTGAACGTGCTGCCGCACCGAGCGCTCAAGGACCTCGCCGACGTGCACGGCCCGCTGATGATGCTCCAGATGGGGCAGACGCCGCTGCTGGTTGCTTCGTCCAAGGAGACGGCGCGGCTGGTGCTCAAGACCCACGACACCAACTTCGCCACGCGGCCCAAGCTCCTGGCCGGCGATATCGTCGGCTACCAGTGGGCCGACATACTCTTCTCCCCCTCCGGCGACTACTGGCGCAAGCTCCGCCAGCTTTGCGCCGCCGAGATCCTCAGCCCTAAGCGCGTGCTATCCTTTCGCCACATCAGAGAGGACGAGGTATATACTACGTACACATACATGCATGCCCGCATATAGGTCCTGATTAACTGCACCTGCAAGTTGATACTAATTAATTAATCGAACGTGGCAACAAAAGAAGCCAGATTAAATTATTGAACTGACAGAATACAAGTAACGGTGACAAGACTGTAAAAGGAGGAGTGAAAATAAAGCAAGACAAGTATACACTGTAATTAGACGGTCACAGGACAAGTACCACAAACAGTCACGTGAGCTAAAATAAAGCACACAGTGGCATATATATATATATATGGCAATAATTGTCAACTACAACTGCAACAATTGTGAAGTACAGTACAAAGCAAGAGGACGAGTAGAACTTAAGCGGATCATATCGAGATTTATGACCAGTGGTTTTTCGAGTAGGTGGGGATGCGGGTGGAGCAGATCCGCGCGGCGGGGCCGTCGACGCCGGTGAACCTTAGCGTGATGTTCCACAGCATTACCAACAGCATCGTTGCGCGGGCGGCGTTCGGGAAGAAGCGCAAGAACGCGGCGGAGTTCATGGCCGCCATCAAGTCCGGCGTGGGCCTGGCGAGCGGCTTCAACATCCCCGACCTCTTCCCGACGTGGACAACAGTGCTCGCCAACGTCACCGGCATGAAGCGCAGCCTCCAGGGAATCTACAAGACGGTGGACGCCATCCTGGAGGAGATCATCGAGGAGAGGAAGGGCGCCCGCGCCGACAAGATCAAGGCCGGCGCCACCGAGAACGTGGACGAGAACCTCACCGACGTGCTCATCGGCCTGCAGGAGAAAGGCGGCTTCGGGTTCCACCTCGACAACAGCAGGATGAAGGCCATCATCCTTGACATGTTCGCCGGCGGGACGGGGACATCGGCGTCGGCGATGGAGTGGGGGATGTCGGAGCTCATGCGGAACCCGCCGGTGATGAAGAAGCTGCAGGGGCAGATCCGTGAGGCGTTCAAGGGTAAGACCGTGGTGACGGAGGGTGACCTGCAGGCAAGCGACCTCCGGTACCTGAAGCTGGTGATCAAGGAGGCGCTCCGGCTGCACCCGCCGGCGCCGCTGCTGGTGCCCCGGGAGAGCATCGACGTGTGCGAGCTGGAAGGGTACACGATCCCGGCAAAGTCGCGCGTCGTCATCAACGCGTGGGCCATTGGGCGGGACCCCAAGTACTGGGACGCCGCCGAGGAGTTTCAGCCGGAGCGGTTCGAGGACGGCACCGTGGACTTCACCGGCAGCAGCTACGAGTTCCTCCCGTTCGGCGCCGGCAGGAGGATGTGCCCCGGGTTCAACTACGGGCTGGCCAGCATGGAGCTCTCTCTCGTCTGCCTGCTCTACCACTTCGACTGGTCGCTGCCGGAGGGCGTCGCCGAGGTGGACATGGAGGAGGCGCCCGGCCTCGGCGTGCGCCGCCGCACGCCGCTGATGCTCCTCGCCACACCCTTCGTCCCCGTCGTCGCGTAGCTAGCTACGTTTTGTTTGCATGCGTGCATGGATGCTGGCTTCGTACCGACCTATCATGCACCTGCCCATGCATGCATGTGTGATGTGTGTCCGTCCCCAACTCCCGATCATTTGCAGTAAATAGTAGGGCCGGTCTCATCCGCGTGTGTGTTCGGTGTTCCCCGTTAATTTCTAAGCGTGTGTATACTATATAGTACGTTGCCTATGTTGATGTGATGATATATGTACTTGTGTGAGTAACTGTGTAAGCAGAAGCTAATAATTGAGATCGTACGTCGATCCATTCGTGATCGATTGATCTGTCCTTTGCACGAGGGGACCCTAGCGATTGTATATGAGCGATTGGGAAAATTTTTGTTTTTTGACATGACAATTCGGAAAACTGAGATTGCCTGATTGGTTTATATACTCCCTAATTTGTTGTTTAATTTATTTATTTTTTTATCAAAGGGGCATGCCCCAGCTTCATTAACGAAACTTATGGATTTGTTTATAAGGTTTTCCACCCTAGTGTATTACAAGGAAATGTAAAATGCAAAGGTCTTGATAGAAACAAAAAGCGAGAAAATAATAACATAGAAATAAAAAAGATACGACAGTGACGAACTCCTTTTCCCGGTCTTATTAAGGCCCAGGCACGAACATTTCGCACAAAGCCTATCTACTGTCCAGCCTTTGGCATCTCGACGCCCATCCTGTCGATCCACTGAAAACTTCACGGTGCGTCATCTACAGAACTTCAGTTCCTTGCCGAAGTGTCTCGCGTACTTATTTTCCAGCAATTCATCCAACAATCTATACAGTGAAAAATCATAAAGACAATATCACATGGGATCATTGGGCATAATATATATTATCAAAACACACTTTGTTCCTCATCTTCCAAATGGAACAGAAAATGGCAGCCAAGCAAATCTTGATAGCAATATTCTCATATCCTTTGAAATTAAAAATCCATTGTCCCAACTCAGCCATAGAGAAAGGTTGGGTGAGAGTATCAAATGCAAATTAAAATAGATTTCAAATAAATCTAGCAATAGGCAATGTAAAGAACAAATGTTCTATGCTTTCATCAGCAGCACAAAACATGTATTGCCCAGATCCATCTCACCCTCTTCTACTAAGATATCTTTCGTCAAAGTTCGCCCACACATCAACAACCATAAGAAAATCTTAATTTTTGCAGGCAATTTGAAACGCCAAACGGGAGATTTCAGTCGCAAGGCATTATGTAAGGATTTAACAGTAAATCTTCTTTGACCCAATTCCCAAACCACTCTATCATCGCCTTGCTTCCTCAACATTAAAAATAATGTCAATCCACTTTCCCCATTCAACAACAAAATCCCCAATAAACTCATTCTAAAGATCAAGCAAGATCCATAAGTTTGCACCAGCCTGTCTACTTTAATATGTTTATTAAAGAGCAGGTCACACAACCTAGGGAATACAGCTTTTTTTTTTTTTTGGATAAAGAGTGTATATTAATATCAAGGAGATACAAATTACACCCAGCCTCTGCACCAACGCAACAACTAAATCTATTACGGATGCACACAGCCGAAAGACAGTAAAAAGAAGAAATAAAAAGAAAAGTCCCGCTACAGAGTTACAGTCCTTGCAGCAGCCGCACAACCAACCACCAAAACAACACCTGTCGTCCAATTCTTCAAAAGCACCGTCTTCAACAAGAACAGTGCCAGGCACAACCAATTAAGGCCAGACCTTGGGTTTTCACCCTAAAGATAATCCTCGCTCTCAAAACAATGTCTCCAGCAAGATCACTGTCAGGCACAACCAATTAAGGCCAGACCTTGGATTTTCACCCTGAAAGGTAGGACTTTGGACTTCACGTATGTCGTCGCCCCCACTTAACATGCCGCTGCTCCAAGTCATGAAACACCAAGCCAATTCCTCATCAGCACAAAGAATCAAAACACCATTATCTAGCCAAACATCCCGTCAAAACCAAGTTTTTTTTCAAAAACCAAAATTTAAGCATCGAAGTTATAGAAAATAGGCCGCACTGTCATCAGTACAGACCATAATTGTGACAGTCCAAGTTTGTCAAAAGTGTGATAAAGTTTCTTTTTAAATATAGTTTTCTTCGACAACTGTTACTGGACTCCATCTTCATTCTCCAGTCTACAGAGCCTTTGCAAAATAGAATAATATTCATTGGAAAAACTAAGGATTGTAAAACATATAAAAATGAAAACAAATAGTAATTTGGATAAAATACACGAAAACCCTAGGAAACATACCTCGATCCTACGTGCTTGTGTCTGAGAAAGAGGCTGGTATAGGGTTTTTGCGTCGGGTGTGATAATATAAGTCGAAGGGGGACGAAAGGTGGCCGAGGTGGAGGCATGGGCCCACATCGCAGTCAGGTGGGCGCCGCACTAGCTGGCTGCGCCTCTACCTTTTGGGCCTTTTCCGTCTCGTATTCCTTGAGCGTGAGTATTTCCTTCCGAAATAATTATTGGATTTTTTTTGTAATTTTTGCAAGATATTTATTTTCTGCACAAAAATAGACACGAACATAATTCTGATGAAAACAATGTTAGTCCAGGCTAGTTATTATCAAATCATGCAAGTTAGAGCGCAAAACAATAGCAACAGTGGTTTGGAAAATATATATGTTTGGGATGTATTAGGCACCACCCGCTCCTGGGTTTGAGAGGCCACCATGTGAAGACCTCCATCATCATTGTCGCCGTGTGCGGACCTCCATGGGCGAGAGTACGGCAAAAAATAGAAAATTAGATCGAGAAGAACCGAAAAAAGAGACCAAAAGGATCCAAAAAAAGAAACTGATGGATGTAGTGACCTGCTCCTCGTCGATCTACTCCACGATGCTCATCATCTATGTGCGCATCTCCTTCTCCTTCATGTCATCCATCGCCTTGGGCTGCTCCTCGTTAGTGCCGGTTCCCGTGTTGTACTTCACCTTCATCGCCTTGAATCTTGTGGGGTTGATGGGGTGAAGGAGTTAGGGGGTCAAATATGGGCACATTATCGTGAACTATACCATGGATATGACCATCACCTTGGGCACTTGGCTGGAAACCCATGAATATTCATGCATGATAATATTTTTTGTGAAGAATTTTTTCTCAAAAGGAGTCTTAGTACAAGTTTGGTAAAACTAATACACATAAAAGGACTCTACGAGGAAGGATTTCATTTTTAAAAAAAAATCATCATTTTCCATGGTTTTTTTTTCAAATCAGGGTCATAATGGATGGCATGTCTATTCATAGAAAGTGGTCAAATATTTCAAATCTCTTGACAGTTTCATGATATAATCACTACTTAATTTTCAGGAGCAAACTATCACACACTTGTAGTTAAATTTGAATTATTTTGGTAAATAGGTATAAAGTCATTTAAATGTACGAAAGTAGCTAGAAAAGTAGAAATTTCATAATATTTTGGGGACTGTCCATCAAATATGGTCTATTTTGTGAGAAAATTGGAATGTTGCCATTTTGCACCATATTTCTTTGTACGTGCTTCAGAAAAAACCATTTTTACACTTAGAAAATGGAAAATGAAACTTTTTATAAATAATTGGGAAAATCACTTTGGCAATACTATTTGCCATACCAAGATACACATATGTGCCAAATATGGGCACATTATCATGAACTGTGCCATGGATATGGCCATCACCTTGGTCACTTGGATTGAAACCCACGAGTATTCATACATGATAGTATGTATTGTGAAGATTTTTTCTTAAAAGTTGTCATATTACAAGTTTGATATTTTTTCTAGCAACTAGTCCACGTAAAAGGACTCTATGATAAAGAATTTGATTTTTCTCATTTTCTTTGATTTTTTTTTCAAAACAGGGTCAAAATAGACGACATGTCTATTCATAGAAAGTGGTCGATTATATAAAATATCTCTGTGGTTCTATGATTTAAGCACTACGTGTGTACCTTGAAACGATTTTTTTACCAATTTTAGAAGCAAGCTATCACACACTTATGGTGCTAATTTTAATTACTTCCGGTAAATATGGATAAAGTCGTTGAAAAGGAAGAAATTAGCTAGAAAGCAATAAAATTTATAATATTTGGGTATTGTCCATCAAATATGGTCTACTTCATGTGAAAATTGGACATTTCGGACCATATTGATTGTACCTTCTTCACAAACAACCCTATTTTTGGAACATAGAAAATAGAAAAGGATTTTTCATAGATAATTAAAAAAATCACTTTACCAATGTTGTTTAGTTTGGTGAAAGGCACCTATTTGCAGAAAATGGATCCATTGTGATGTTTTTTTGTGGTGCATCGCACATAATTTTATTTAAAAAACCTGGTGTGATTGCCGTAAGAGAAATCACTATACTAGTGTCGCCACCCATGTTTGGAAAATAGGCTCTTGACAACCCGCTCCAGCCACATGCATGCCTCCATCATCAAACCTAGTTCCTCCTGACGATGAAGAATAGACAAAGTATGGATCTAGGGTGTACATAAGTACGTAATCTACAAACGAGAGTTAACTAATATTCTTTTGATAAAAAAAACCCAATGCCATTACAACTAAGCCTTAGTAACCGTCAAAGAGCACAAGCTCCAGCTAGGATCAAAGCCCACAACCTATTTGAGGCCCCCCTCAATGAATTATCTAACATATTAGCACCGCTTTAACGAGGTGATAAGTTGGATGTCACCTGGATTAGAAGCGACATGCATATGGCAAAACTAAAATCCCAAAAATTATGATTCATCCTTAGTGCAGAAGATACACTTAGCACTCCCTTGCCAAATTGTTTTAAGGAGATTATCTTTAGTCAATAAGATGCTTTATCGAAAAAAATAAGATGCCCTTTTCAAAAAAAAAAGTTTCAAAGTGCTAATTTTGGATTGAAATACCGGATATAGTGACAATCCAGTATACATAGACTTGACTAAAACTCCCCCACATAGTTTAGATAAGCTAGCACATTACCATTCCCCTATCGTCGTTTGATCAGCTTCTACTATGGGCTTGATCATATCTTCCTGCAAAGCGGTGCTAGATTGTTCTCGATTGCACCTGTTGGAGCCACAGAAAGATCGACCCACTTCAAAATAAAAGTCGATACTTGCTTCATGAAGTTGTATTGCGTGCAAACGTAGTTGACAACTTTAAGGGTGGATGAAGCACAGTTTACGAACAAGTCATGTGTTCATTATCCATGGATTGCAAAATTGTCCGTTGTAAGAAACTTTCCATGCATCACAAGGCATGAACTAATTTGCACTTTGGCTCAGTGTTGGACCTCCAAATTTAGGTAATGAGAAATGCGCATGGACCCGACGATTTGGGCATTGTAAACTGAGGCTAGGGAGTAGTTTCCCCTTTCCCGAAGTCATGCATCAGAGCCGGTTGGAATTGACCAATGTCACGGATGGATACAAGAAAAATAAGCCATCTCAGAACCAAAACTATTGGAGGCGGTCCTTTATTTCCGACTTTTGATTCGAGACTTCTTTCTAGAAACCGCCTCTATTGTGTAAATTTTTTAGGTGTTCATCTTTGAAGCAACCATCTGAGACACATTTGTTCCACATGATCTGGGATGGTAGGGATGCAAGTGGGATCCTATTTCTACTCCGCTTCAAAGTCATTTGAACGAAATTTAGTTCAAATTTTGCTCAAAATTCTGAGCGTGGATTTCAAGATGATTTCCCAGTCGTATGGAATGGAGATGAAAGGATAAAAAATCAAGAACCTAAGAGCACCTCCACCAGCGGTCCTAAAGGAGCCCCTAAAGCCATTTTAGGGCCCCGGACAGAAATATCGTCCACACCGGGGGGTCCTAAAGGCTTTGCCCATCCCAAATCATGTCCAGCACTGCCAACCAGGCCTCCAACTCTGGCGGGTGGCTTAGCGGTGCCGGACATTGTCCGGGCTTATCCACTGACAGGATTGGCCCGTCTGTCAACCTCACACTGATCCCCGTTGAAGGTTTAATGGCGGAGGAACTTTCCGAAGTGGCGCTGCAGCCGACGCGTGGAGACGTATCGTCGGCATTAAACCAGCACGTCGCCTCACCACCCACCCGTCGCTTCCCGCGCGCACCACCGTTTCCCGCCTTCCTTTCCCACCGAGCCCGCCGGCTATAAAAAGAATCTCGCCATCCCATTGCTTCGTCACCGTGCTCACTTCTCACTATAGACGATAGAATCACACCGCAGTCCCACCCACCAACATGACATGTCGCCTCCTATGGACCACCCTCACCCGGTCTACATGCTGTCGTTTCCCGGTGCAGGGGGAAAAACCTCCGTCGGCTAATGACGACCACGACGAGGACTTCTCGATTGGCCGGAGAAGGGTGAGGAGGATCCGATGGAGGAGCCGGTGCCGGAGGAGGAGCCTCTGCCGGAGGAGGAGCAAGTGTCGGAGCAGGAGCAGGAATCGGTGCCGGAGCCGCAACAACCATCTAGCCGGAGCAGCACACGGTCTACTACTCCTTCATCACTACGCGCGAGGAGAGCGGGCGCCGCTAGTTCCGGGATTTCGTCATGGCCGCAAACGACGTGGCGGAGGCGCGCGCCGTGGAGCTGTCGCTCCAGTCGGTGCATGAGGATGAGTACGACCGCTCCTTCGCCGAAGCCCAACGGAAGACGTACGACGAGCTGAACACGGCGAGGCGATCGCTCACAGCCGCCTGGTGGAAGACGCCTTCAGCCGGGCCGCCAAAGCACGGGAGCTTGAGAGCATGCATCGGGAGGCCGCAGCGCAGGACGCGCGGGAGGAGGCGGAGTTCGCGGAGCAGGCGGCGGAGGCGGAGAAGGCTATCCGCACGACGGAGAGCTTGGGGCGCGCGCAGAGGTGCCGGCGTGCGCGGACGCGCACCCAAGCGGCGGAGGTGCACCGGCAGATGGTGCAGGCCAGGTCGGAGAGGCGCTGACGTGCGCATGCTGCTAGCCTCAACATGCTTGGCTCCCCCTCTTTCGCCGAGGGGGTGAACGACGATGAGGCTGGCCCTAGCGTGCCACCTCCGCACGACATGTTCTAGACTGTTGGGTTTCGTCCACAGGATCGATCACATAAAACTAGACGAACACACGACACGAAAAACTTATTGCCAGGGGCGCGTGTCACGCCCACTAATTGTTCCTCTTTATTTCCGTTTTCTCAATATCTCACAGTACAATCTGTGTTACACGACCTCACGTATATATAGGACTAAGGCTACCTAGCTAGCCGACTCAAAACACTAATATGAAACCTACAAGGACTAGTACTCATGATGCAACTCACGTCCGGTACAAGTAGGACTCACGCGTAGACTTACCTAATTGCAAACTCTAATTAGACTCAAACTCATTAAGGCAAGATTACTCCAACAATCTCCCCCTAATCTTGACTCTTGGTCCTATGTTTCTCTGATCTTGACTCCTTGCAAATCTGCGTCTTGTCTATATCTCGCACCACGACAAATCTAATTGACAGGCCAGATTGTTCCTCACAATCTCCCCCTAATTTCGATTTGTCTACTTACAGACTCAGCTCAACGTATGATCCAGACTCCCAGTCACGCCGTTATCATGTGGACACTTTCAACCACACCTCGCGAATACATGCCGACGGACGATCACGCCGTCCCATGTAAAGACATGTCCTCATTGAAGAGACTCACCTTCAACTGGTCCTCGTCCCACTATACGCTTGAGCTTCATCCTCTCGTTGAGACACACTTGTCTTCGCACACGTCTTTACCCCTTGAAGATACAACTCACTGGAGTACCTCGACTGTGACGTATCACGTCTTCGCCCCTTTGGAGATATATCTTACTGAAGTCCCTCGACCGTCATGCGCTTGAACTGCAACGGATCCTCACAGAGACAAACACTTGGACACAACGACGACGACGACGACTCGCTGACACGACACCGACACCCACACGTGCAAACTTGCACGCCCATGACTCCTGGACCCGAAGATGAACTTGACGAGACTCCCGGCACCGCACCTCAGCACCACCGCTCCATCAACGATCATCCACTTCCACCGGCTCGTCGACGACATCTCCCTGCCGCCCTCCTCCGTGTCGCTCTACCGAACGACGATCGCCCGCCCCGAGGCGCTAGTCGGGTCGCCTCCCCGGGGCAAGCGTGGCTTCAAATCTTCGACCTCGCTCTGATACCAATTGTTGGGTTTCGCCCACAGGATCGATCACATAAAACTAGACGAACACACGACACGAAAAACTTATTGCCAGGGGTGCGTGTCGCGCCCACTAATTGTTCCTCTTTATTTCCGTTTTCTCAATATCTCACAGTACATCTGTGTTACACGCCTCACTATAGAAGAGGACTAAGGCTACCTAGCGGCCCGACGCAAAACACTACTATGAAACCTACAAGACTAGTTCTCAGATTCACTCGCGTCCGGTACAAGTAGTAGACTCACGCTGTAAGACTTACCCTATATTGCAAACTCTAATTTAGAACTCACAAACTCCTTAAGGCAATGATTATCTCCAACAATTTCCCATTGAGACTAGTTATAGTTTAAGTGATCTAGTTTTATGTTTAAATTATTTAGTTGGTAATTTCGTCCCTAATGCAATTGAAATCGTTCGTTCTTCTGTGCCAATATTGATCAATTGTGGGGGTGGATTTTGTTTGGTTTTGTTCTTTCCCGTTTGTCCCTTGTCCCCCCCTCAGTTGGTGGTGGTCACCAACCTATCTTCCTTTGTGTGAACCCCCCCCCTTGCTTTTCCCCCCCCCTTTGCTCTACGGTCGAAAAAACAACGGAAGTTTTCGGCCCCGCCGAACAAGTATCTGGCACCCTCCAAACAAGTACCATCGATATTGATGGGGGTTGATGATGGAATATTTTAACCACATACGTGTAGAATACTTAAAGCGATCGAGAGGAAGCGCCGAGGGCCGTTTAACTACGTTGGATTGCATGCATGCATGATGCATGCTAGGCTTCGTACCGACCTAGCATGCATCACCTACACATGCATGCAGTAACAGTAGTATCGAACGTGTGTTCCCTTGTTTGCGTGTGTATATATGGAGTTCGTTGTTTGTATTGATTTTGACATTTTGTGATCGATGTACAGTACGTGCTTGTGACGTCTGACGTGTAACGCCGAAGGTAATAATTTATGGTCGATCCTTACGCGCGTGATCGATTGGCCTGTCCCTTGCACAGGGAACGTGACTGTATGTGCACGATTGGCATAATAATGCCTGATTTTATTACATATATAGGGGCTGAAAAAAATACAGAGGGCTTGGTAGTTGGGCTGTCTTTGCCGGTGCGCACTTCCGGCCGTAGCTTTTCTCCGATGATTCTATCTTGGTGATGGTTGCTTCAATAAATTATCCTAGCTAGTTTCATCCCCGGCAAGGAGGCTCATCAACCCAAAAGCGGAATCACAAACATCATATAGCAATCATTTTTGTTACTTCGGCAAAGCATGTTCTGCTGCATTGACGACTTTCAGACAGGTTGTCCTGTTATATACTTTGTCTGCTTAATGGTGCGGAGGATGAGTTTTGCGGTTTAATTCTGAATAAATTTCTATTGAAGAGATATCTAGAGAATAGGTACGTGTTGCATCTCATCTTAAAGGAGTGGATTCAAAGGTGTAATGATATGGAGATAGTGGAAGGGGATTCTTTCACTGCTTATTTTATTGCTATGATAAGGATAAACATGATCAATTCTCTCAACCAGGTAGAGGGTTTAATTCAGGGGGATATATGGTCGGAGATTGTGTTGCTTTACGCACTACATTGTATAACACTTTATTCAGTGACCCTGTTGCTCCTGCTGTCAATATGTTGGTTCTATAAATGAGATAGTACTGTATTAAGTAGTTGTAGTGTGGTTGTGATGGTTAATGGTCGAGTAAGCCCTTACTTCAAAACAAAAAAAGGAAGTGTTGAGGCAGGGAAACACCCTCTCTCTCCTATTTTGTTCAGCACCATGGATGTCTTATGAAAGAAAATGGTCTGAAAGAGCCCAAGGTTGCTTACAAATTTAATACTCCTGTCCTGTGATTTGATTGCATGATGAACTTATGTACTCGTTGTTAGAAAAAATCGCCTTGGCCGATGTGTTTTCATATTTCCCCAATAAATCTTAAAGGCTAGTGTATGGCAAGAGCTGAAGAGAAGAGCTAAAGTTGCAATATTTGGTACCACGTTGCTAGTTGAGCAGGAATGAGACCAATTTATATAGTTGAGTCTCACCACCTCAGTTAGTGATGGACGGAGGAGAGGAAGGGACACGCACGCTCGCATCCCTATGTGTATGAATGGTCCGTCGAAATCCGGTCTATGCATGGCCTTGCAGGGAGCGTCTTCCTTTTGCCGTTAAGTCTACGAGTTGGAAGATGGTCGGTCTACATCGTGATCACAACATGAGACCGTTCGCCCCTCCCATATATATGACCTATGACATTTCGCCAAAGACACACTAAACCGAGTCTGGGTTTTCACTTCCTCTCGCTATATCACGAGTGATGGCATATACTGGCCAACACGAGAGCTGGTCTCCAGAATCTCTCGCTATTGTGATCATGTACGTAAGAGGGCGAATTAGATTTTCAGTAAGTGGTTCGCGAGACTGCTCGCGTTCGGCGCCACAGGTCGTCTACTGTGAGTCGGACGGTGTTGTATATCATCGTATTTTTTGACCGATCCTTGCAAATAACATCACCATTGCAGCAGCCATGATGACTTCGTCTTTAAACAACATGTGTGTCGCGCCCTAATCTACTATGTAATCATGTTTTGCATTACATGGTATTGTTCGTCATAATGTTTGGTTAATCTAGTGTGTTAGTAAATTACATACTAATGTTTTCTTATGTCATGATTTATATTATGGATTTAATCATGAAATTGTCTAATTATCCAACACTTGTAACACAAACTTAATCCCAATGACGTGGCCATTAGCTCCATCGTAAAATCACCACGGTGATTTTGAAACACCGCGCCGAAGCCCATACATTCTGAGCTAGCAAAATCAATAGTGTCCGAAATGGCAATTCCATCTTGCGTTTGGATGGACCGATGGATCTCGCGCCCTCAGTGGCGAGCATGAAGATGCGAACCACATTTTTTGATTGTTCCTTTACTGGGTTCATGTGGGCGTGCATGGGCGAGCTCCTCGGTTGACTGGAATCCTCCCCTTGATTCCACGGTCTGCTTAGTATTGATTTGGTTTAGCTTTGCTGCACAAAGTTGGTCATTGTGGATTGCACAATGTTGGTCATTAGAAACAAACTAACCATTGAAGGAAAGATCACCAATTGTCTTGCCGACCGCATGTTCAAATGCTGTTTTTTGTGCATATATATGGACAGTGAAGAAACAAGTGTTGGACAGAATATGCACTCATCTTATGCTTGAGGGTCTGTTTGCTTCGCAGAATTCTAAAAGGACCAGGGTAGGAAAAACGCATGAAAAAAATAAAACGGAGGATTGAAGAAACACAGAGATTATGTGTACTTGTTTGTTTTGTTCACAATATATTACTAATCAACATGATCAAATCAAAGCCAGCACACTTCAAAAAGTATAATTAGCATAGTATTATGCCACTAGAAACGTCGGCCCCATTCTTTACGTGTAGGATTTTGAAAAAAAAATGTCAAATTGGATTGTAAAATTTCTGCATTTTTTCTTTGAAATTGAAATCAAAGGAAGATTTCCCGTGTTTTTTCTTTATTCAGTTCCTTTATACCAAACAAATGAATAGTGTCATTGTAAGAAAAAAAATTCCTACATTACTCCTCCGCTTTTCTTTTGAACCAAACAAACCCCCGAGAGATGCTTTATCGATATGATGACCTACACGCCGACGCTGCACTGTGCATGCGAACAAAAATCGATCACGGGCATTTTTTATCAGATCAGAACTGAGGCAGTACATGTATGACGTGGCCAGAACTGGATCTCTCTTCGTTTGTAGTGGCCTACGGGTGTGATTCCAGTACTTGTCCCCACGACATTTCGTTTTCATGTAGGATGCAGAATATGTATACGACCGAGTGATAAACATGAATATACCTGTGGCCACGAGGAGATGTACGTGTGCAAGCTCCAGTAGCCCGGCCAAGTCCCTTAAAAAAACGTCACACTTCTGGACAATCATGCACATGGCCGGGAAAAGTAGAGTAGAAATAAGACTACATGGGCATTCATTCACACACACACACACACAAAAAAAAAAGAGATTACATGGGCAAAGGGATGCCCAAAGTGCCAATATCTTCTTCTTCTTCTTTCAACTGAAATGCCAACTGCCAAATACTTGGGTGTTAGTGTATAGTGTTTTTGCTTATTTACAATATACTATTAATTAAGGGACGTGTAAACTTTACACAATCCGGTGAACACCATACCGAGTGTGTATGTTATTAGTTTCACCGTGCATTTTGTTTCATTCAATCCGGTAAAACGAGTGGTTGCAGACTCTATTAGGGTTTTATAAAGTGGTATTTGGACATAGAGTAAATATTTAATTGTTGCTTGTAAGCTAGGTAATGAGCTACACATTAGTCCAGTAGAAGTATACCGAGGCGAGATATGGCATGAGCTGATTACTGAAGTATGGGCGAGCTAATTACTGAAGTAAGGTCTTAACAGTTGATTTTTTGAAATTATGCGAGCTGTTCTCAAGTTCCCAAACGCAGATTATGACAAGAATAAATCAAAGGTAGGAACTTTGTATGTGCTCTCAGTTTAGTTAGTCCACGTTCCTCTTAGTTGTGCCAATGTTATTTAACAGCTGCAGATGTCATAATCACATCATTACATTCATCACAAAGATCACGGAGATTGAGTGGACACTTGGTAAAGTTCCTCCAAAGTCCAATCATGAAAAGGCATGACTAAAATTAGTTAAGTATTACAGGCACCAAAGACCGAAAAGCAGATGTTGGCAGATCTGAATAAAACATGCCACATAAAATGAGCTGCCCCCCTTCTTCACAACTTATAGGTCCAGAATATTGCAATTATTTGTCACGGGAAAGGTACACATCCCCGATGTGTTCCATGACCAAATATCGATGTGCCGTCATATAAAATTGAGTGGCGATTGGTATAATTCACACAAAAGATCAATCACGAAAACTTGGAGCAGCGGCGGCTACAATTCCCTCAGCCTGTTGAGGCGCCTCATCCTGTTCGGGCCTCGATATTTGTCATACAATTCCCTCAGCCTGTTGAACCTACCAAAAATCAGATTCTAATGAGTGTTTTTTTTTTTGTATGAGCCATTTATTTTTCAGGACTGTTTGTCCAATGAGGAGCAACAAGCCTAGCCCATATGGTGATATACCATTAGTCCACATTGAGCAAGCACAATAGTATAGCTAGATGCCGGCTATAACATAGTGTCATGCCGTTTATAGGCAACCTAATAGCCAACATATATAATAGGTAGATTTAAGAACATATTATTTTATAAGTACATGGCCCACATGACATTCTCACAAAGTGCCTAGAAGCATGTGCTGCAGCTGACTCTTATCCTACATCCCGCTTCTCTTCTCTCTCCACTTTTCACACTTTCAACTCAGCACAAATATATTATTTAGTTTCTTATAGTCAGCTGATGTCACCTTATTGTACAAACGTTGGTTTTGCTACACGAGGTGCTTGGGATGAAAATCAGTAATGCTTGTCAGTCTCGCACAAGCAGGGTTGTTGGCTCCTCCATCATCAAGCTTAGTGAGAGCGCTTGGGAGTGCGGTGATTTGGCTCCCGGGCTCCAGGGAGCCCGTTTTTTGAAATTTTTGAAAACCACATTTCTGAGTTTCGAAAAAATGTGAAAAAAATGCTAGACGTAGAACATAACTATTTCTATCGCTGTGTAAAATTTCAAGCCGAAATATTTTGTATTTTGGCCTGTGTAAAAAAGACAAATGCGGACAAATTTGAAAAAATTCGAACTGGACACTGTTCACATCTTAGATCCAGAAATTTGTCATTTTTACACAGGCCAAAATATGCAATATTTCGGGTTGAAATTTTGTAAAGTCGTGCAATATGTAATTGTCAACATCTAGAAAAAAATTCAGAATTTTTTGAAACTTTAAAATGTCGATTTTTTTTTGTTTGAAAAACCGGGCTCCCTGGAGCCCGGGAGCCAAAAGCACTTTCCGCTTGGGGGCAGTGTTGTCTCACCTGATTGGTGGCTTGTCTCTAGGTGGAACCTGAGAAAAAAAAATACTCTATCGAAACGAATCTTCACACATTTTTCAAAGATGTTACAAAATTAAAAAGTTTCGGTAGTAATACAATAAAATGGTGGCTGTGCAACAATTTTCACGATAGTTTTTAGATAAGATGTTATAAGTGTATATAGTAGTTTCACAATATTTCAAAAAAAAACTACTAAAAAGTGATTAAGTAACAATTTTTTATATGCAGATTCATTTGTAATGAAGATCACCAACTATTTCGTCCATGATTTTAAGGATCTGACCAATAAGATGCATGTGAAGATGAATTACCGGAAAATTCATCCATGAAGCTGTTGTATTCGTCGAAGCATTGATCACAGTGACAGATAACATCAGCTGCGGAAATAGAAGAAGTGGCGGCGGAATCGAAGCAAGACATCGGCGCGTGCGGCAGATCGGATCGATTAATTGGGCGGCAGATGGCAGACGTACGTGCGTTTTCTGTCAAGATCGATCTTCGCAAGTTGGGCCGAACGATCGGATCGATCGACCGGAAGTGGCGGCAGGGAGCTCCTATAAATGCACTACTAGGGAATTGCTTATCGCCGGCGGCCAGAATTAGGCTATCCCCGGCGGTTTGCAAACCGCCGGGGGTAAGCCTGGTTAGCGCCGGCGGTTTAGAAACCGCCGGGGATAAGCCAGTTTACCACCGACGGTTTTGCTAAAACCGCCGGGGGGTAATATTTACCGCCGGCGCTTTCGAATCCGCCGGGGGTAATATTTACCGCCGGCGGTTTTAGCAAAACCGCCGGTGGTAATACTTTAAACCATATATTACATAACCAACATGTAGCAACAGGACATTGTCCTAATGGGTGTGGAAAATTCAATCGTAGCACACCAAGAATCTCTGAATGCAGCAGTACTAAATCTATACCATCTACAAGCAGTACTGAATGCAGCAAGCATTACTGAATCAATAATCTCTCAATCTGAACCTAAACGTGGTGTGGAAAATTGAAGTAGCACACCATCCAATG
>QRDG01000438.1:148210-281802 GCA_012064385.1 Puccinellia tenuiflora | reverse complement strand
GGAGTAAGTATATGCTTGTGGTGAACATGAATTAAACAAAAGTAAAACAATCTTTCGATCAGCTTGATCCGATGCCAATCAGCAAAAAGTTTGCACGCAGAAACCATGGTGAACTGAGGATCCTCTGCCTTCGCAGTACTGGGAAAAGGGGGCGAAAGCAGGAGCGCACTGATACGTCTTCGCTCTTGTTCAGCCAATCTGACCTACAGGAAAGTACTACAGTGTGCTAAAGTACCCCATATTCCATAGCAGACAGAAAAACACAAATGAAAAGGAAACACTATATGCGTTCAACCGATGTGATCCATAAAACAGGATACAAGAGGTGTTCATGACATGTTTAGTCTCAAAGCTAGATAAGTTTTTCAGAAAGCCCCAAGGGGCTTGTACGTTGGATTAATAGTCATATATATTTACTTAAGTGGCGAATTGTGTTCATGTTTTTTGTTTTCTTGAACGCGGTGTTTTTATTAATTAGCAAGGATACATATGTGTGCATCCACCTTATCGTTGGAAACACAACAATTTGGCAAGAGACAATCGAAATACATGCAACTTGTTAGAAATGTATAGTCCCCTTTTCTGTATATCCTATTGTATAAGGGGTTTTCTACACTTTACCACACTTGTACATGTGTTGATATTTGGCATGCTAAGAATATGGTTGCTCATTCTCCAACATGGAATCAAAGTCCAGGTTAGTATCCCCTCATGCACGCTGCAACTCTGTTGCCGTCGCTAGTTCTAGCCGGCAGCTGCTCTCTCTCCTCTGCTCGATATCGACCCTACTCTCTCTCCCCTGCCAGGCCAGTTTGCTTCCCGGCTCTCTCTCCTGTTGCCGGTTGCCGCACTGCCTTCCGTTGTCGGTTGTCGCACTGCTTGGCGCCGCCTTGCCAGACCCGCTGCCGCGGCTTGCTGGCCCCGCAGCTGCCATGCCACTATGCCAGGTGTGGGCCTCCGCTGCCGCCGCGGCTTGCCGGCCTCATCGCCGCCTTGCCGGCCTCGGCCGCCGTCCGGTCTCGCCGCCACCTATCGGTCCCACGGCCGCCTGGCCCTCCGCTCCCATGTGTGCACCCACCGCCTCGCTCGATCTCGATCTGGATCGAGGGTTCTCTAAGTTAAGTGTTGGCTGAAAAAATCAAAAAAAGGAAAATAGAGAGTACATAATGTCAGTCTTCGTCGGGGTATCTTTGATGGCACCAACTATGCTGAGTTTACTGTCTTTATGTGCATTCACATGCGTGGCCTTGTACTTTGGGGCGTTCTTTCTGGCGAGGTCCCATGTCCGCCACGCCCGTTGCCCCTGTGGCTTCAACCCCGCCCATGCTTCTCAGGCTAATAGGGATGCAGCCAAGACTGCTGATGATGCTGCGGTTGAAACTTATGATCAGCAGGTATCAGATTACTCGGATGCTCTTTCCATCTACCGGGATGATCTGGTTGTTTACACTCAATGGTGCAATGATTATGTTTGTGCGTGCTGCTATGCAGGATCAGATTCTCGCTCTTCAGTATGTGCCTTCTGTTCAGCGGTGTTGATCCACCATTAGTTTGAGAGGTGGGGTAGGGGGGTGGGCTTTTTCCCCCTGAGAATTCTCCAATACAACTAACCTTGGCGGCTTGCAGTGTATGGACAAAGGCGATAAACGGACGGATATACTTTTTTAGGGGAACTAGCAAAAGCTAGCCTGCAACTTTTGTTTTTTATTAAAACTGTGGCGAAGCAATTACATGGAGAGAAAAGAAAAGAACTGTACAGAGGAACTAGTGGAATTTCGTGCGGCGTCACGCCGTAACTCTTTTGAATGTTTTTATTAGTAGTGTATGTTGTTGTTGATTGTTTTAACTGGTAGTGTATGTTGTTCATGGTACTGTATCGTATATTAAGTGGATGATCATGTATTTTTGTATGCATATAGGTTGTTTGTAGATAAGTAATTATGTGGCAGCACCACAGCCATCCCGTCGGTGGCAGCAACATCACACCAGCACCATCACATCAGACCTGGAGCGGATGCAGATAAAAACAGAGGAGGCATGGCCGAGCTTGGGGCTGGAGGTGGAGTTCTTCCTTTTTTGAATGTTTTTATTGGCAGTGTATGTTGTTGTTGATTGTTTTAACTGGCAGTGTATGTTGTTGATGGTATTGTATTGCATATTAGGTGGATGATCGTGTATTTTTGTATGCATATGACTTGTTTGTAGGTAAGTAATTATGTAGCTGCACCACAGCTATCCCGTCGGTGGCAGCAACACCACACCAGCACTATCACATCAGACCCGGAGTGGACGTAGACAAAAACAGAGGAGGCGTGGCTGAGCTTGGGGCTCGAGGTGGAGGTCTTAGCTGACACGGAACCGAGTCGAGGAGGCTATCGCTGTGATTGGGGAGGCGCAGCAGGAGGTGCGGTCAAGCAGGAGCGGCGACATCCGCTTTCTCTCGAGGGCAGCAAGCATGAGCAGGAGATGTTGTGGTAGTGGTGATTCAACGGAAATGTATAAGGGAGGTAAAAGGAAAAAATATATAGTAGGGTATAAATAGGGAATGGAAATAAATAAGTAATTTTGAAGTCGCTATTTAAAACAATCGTTTGCATAGTGTCATTTTATGACACTATGCACAGAAGAAATTCATTTGTACAAAATCAGGTCAATTGATCTAAAAATCATCTAAGGAGGACTTTGATTCACTAAACTTCAGAGTTTGTGAGATAGAATGACGGGGTATAATTAAAGAAGGGCCGAAAGAAAATGCACAATTTTGAGGAATTGTACCATTATAAAAACATGGGTATTCTTTTTCATAATATATCTGAATAGAAGAGAAAGATCATAGAATATTATATTGACTTGTAAACATGTCTTTATAAATTGAAACATTTCAAGTAGTAATGCATTTACTTGGTGCATTTTCGTAGACCACTCAGGATATAGGTCCTCGTGCATCACCAGAATACATCACATAAATATGTAACAACCTACATTAATCCTGAAGAATTATCTTGTGCCAAGTCCAGTTTCGAATGGGTATGCTTACCTATTTTTGCCATTGCTCTTTCTTGCTATTTCGTGCCTAGATTACTAACGACATCTTTTCTATCTCCACCTTCACATGAAAAGGATCTGGTATGCGAAGTGTGTCAACTTGAGATTTCATCTTTGTTGCTGCCAAACAAAAATACCATTACTTGTAATACAATGAGAAAAGAAAATTGTTTAATATATAGTTGCAATTATTCATTAATTTGCTTGAGGTGATATAGCAAGATACAATCGTACTTAAAGTGTCTGCAGGTGAAAACGATGAGACAGCAAAAAAACCTCTTGGAGATATATCAGTTGTTATTGATGTTGAATCAGAGACATCTAAGGTGTGTTGCATAGGGGCTCAATTGACGCATTTGGTGTAAAATTGTTTTAGGATTTATTTTGATTTAATACATGTGTCTAAAATATGATCGTGGGGAAGAAATCTTAAAATTTGTGGCTCACAAATTATGGTGGGAAATTTGTTCACTGTTAGCTTAAAGAAAGTATCACCAGAAAACTATGCTTAAAATTTGTGTCGAAAATATGAGCATGGGAAAGAAATTTTAGTTTTTGTAAAAGTGAAAATTAGGGGTAAATAAGATGCTATTTTTTATTGTTCATGTGAAAAGTGGGTTGACACTGTAGTTAAGAAGCCGCCATTGGGGAACTATGTTTAAAAGATCTGTTAGAAATGTGAGCAATTCATGGTTATTGTAGCTTCATGTTTGTAAAAAATTGTGGTTCACAAATTTCAAGGAAAAAATTGTTTGCTCAAGAAACTATCACTGGAAAACTATGTTTTTTTTATATGAGATGGGAAATATTGAATTTCGCAGATTATAGTCAAAAATTTGTTCTTCACAGGAAAATTATTTAAAAAATAACCGTTGGAAACCTATCTTTAAAAAATTTGTGTTGTAAATGTCTATGGATTCGAGAAATCGAAATATCTGTAGTTCACATATTGCAGTCAAAAATTTGTTCGTTGTTAGCTTAAAGAAACTACCAACAGGAAATTTTGCTTGAAAAGAATCTTAAAAATGTGAGCGTGGAAAAAAATAAAATTAGGGAAAATAAGATGATATTTTTTTGTTGTTCATGTGAAAAGTACATCGATATTGTAGTAAAGGAGGTACCACCGTGAAAATAAAGTTTAAAAGTTGTGGCGAAAATGTGAGCAGGTCCCCGTACTGTAGTTTGTTGTTCATAAATTTGGGGTTCAAAAATTGCAATAAAAAATTTGTTTGCTGTGGGGACAATATTTTGAAGAAACAATTACCGGAAAACTTTAAAGAAACTATTACGAGAAAACTTTGTTTAAAAGTTGTGTTGAAAATGTGAACGCGAGAAAAAGTTTTCAAATTTTACAAAAGTCTCATAAATTGTGGTAAAAAAATTCTTTGACGTGGCAAAATATCTTAAAGAAACTATTACTGGAAATCTTGAAATGTTTTGTCCATATATTTTAGAGTGTTTCCAATTTTTAAGCAATGTGGAATGTTAGAAAATGTTTTTTATTTAAGTCCATAATGTGTGAGAAAGAATGCAAATTTATTCAATTGAATTCCATAATTAGAAATGTTTCTTAAATTCAACTCCATACAATTGTTTGTATAATTGGAGCGAGTGCATTTGTTTTTTTTTCTAAATTTTTCACCAAATTGAAATGTTTAAATATGTTTGTGGTTTGTCATAATTAGTTAGCATTTTTTTGTGATTATTTTGATTTATTGTTCATATTTTTCCGGTAGAAAGATATGATTTTTTTGAATCTGTAACATTATTCATTTTCTGGATTTTGTATAATTTAGGTGGGCCCACCTAACAGAAATTTATCTATTTTTAAAAAAAATTGGAAAAGGAAAAAAAACTGACAGGACGGACCCACTATGACACCGGATGACATCACAGTGGCCGAACCTGCCGCGGCGGCGAGGACCACGGCTGCGCCGCGGCACCGCAAGCCAGGACGCGCGGCTGGGTGCGTGGGTTGAGCCTCGACGCGGGGTACCCGGTAGTGGCGGCGCCGCCACAGTTCGGTGACCAGAGCGTCGCCGGCGAGGACCGAACGCGGCGATTCCGACGCCCACGTCGGTGGCGATTCCGGCGCGCACACGGCGTCCCGGCAGGAGATTCGAAGCGAGGAGGAAGAGGAGGCGACGGCGAATCTCGCCGTGGGCGTCGATCTGAGGAGGGAGGCGCGGAGCGGTGGCGATGGGCGTCGGACGTTTTTGATGAAAAGTCCCTGCATTTTATTGAAATTACATTTTAGTCCTTTGCGGGGGGGTTTAATGAGGATTTGTGGGCTGCGGAAGAATTAGTGGATTTGGCAGGGGACTTTTTGCAAAAATACCACGGGCACTGTTCTTTACTGTTCATCTCTGTAGTAACTCGAGCGTGGAGAGGCCACGAAACGGACCATCTTTCATATAGTTAGTAATAGGCTCTACCAAGCTAATGTAAGATGGAAATCATGATCCCCCAGACTAGCAGAATAGACTTCTTAGTTGGAGACTGACAACGGTGAGCCCATGGCAGGGTACTTCTTCTTGAGACTCAACGATCATACAATTGTATGACATGCTTCACGTCTTCTACTTGAGACTCAAAGGTCATACAATATCAACTCTTCCATAAGTTCCATAGTAGGAGATAATCCCGTTTCAAAATAAAATAAAAAATAGTATGGACTATGGAGATAATTCTGCAACTGAGAAGCATGTCTGACATCAAATACTGAGGGATGTGAGGGCATTCCAAATTGGTTGAATGGATTAGCAGTGTAGAAGCATGTGGACATTAGATACCGGCTGACCGTAGAAGCTAGAAGGGGCATGCGTGCGAGTCTGAGATCCCTCTCCAAAATCTTCAGTCGTATATGGGTCGTCCATCCTAGTCTGAAAGGCTGCTGCATATGCTAATCTCCTTGGTCCTGGCAATATATGCTTGCCTTCTGCTCGAGAGGGATAATTGTCTGGTACCATATTCAGATTCACCGAAGCTAAAGAGGAACACCGCGTTGCAACCTCAATAGGCGCGTTGTAAACCGCCTGATTTAGTTTTCCTACAAACAAACTGCTTGTATTCAGCCTGTACCAAGAAAGCAGCTGCAGTGAATTTGACCGAAAATAACCAGAAAAGGAAAGAAATTCACGAAATAAACGTTGGCCGAAACTATTTCACGAAATAACCTTTTTGTGTAGCGCCTCGCAATCAGGCGCTATACTATGCGGTGTAGCGCCTCCGCGCGAGGCGCTACACATCCTGCCAGCGTGGCGCCGGGGGGGGCCCAATCGTGGAAGTATAGCGCCTCGGATCGAGGCGCTATGTGGAGATGTGTAGCGCCTCAGGCGCAGGCGCTATGCTGTGCATTGTAAAGCCGCGCGACGGCTCACCCTAGTCGCCACTCGCCCCAGAGACGCGCGCACGGGCTAGGGTTAGGCGCCGCCGGCACCGCCACTCCCTGCCGCGCTCCCTCCCCGGCACCGCCGCCCCCGCCGCGCTCCCTCCCCGCCACCGCCGCCCCCTCCCTCCCCCGCCACGCTCCCTCCCCACCGCACTCCCTCCTCCGCCGTGGTCTTCCCGGCCGGAACTCCTCCGAGTTCGTGGTCCTCCGAGTTCGTGGTCCTTCCGGCATTGCTCCTCCAATCTCGTGCTCCTCCGTCTCCTCCCCCGACCCCTCAGAGCAAGGTATGTGGTCAGCCCCCAATTTGTTTGCAAATTGCTCGATTTTCTTTGGTTGTCTTATGGAACATTGAGATGTTTAGATGCATGTTGTTCAGACCATGTTGTTAGTGTGTTCTCCGATATGGTGTCTATAGCATTAGCATTAGCATTAGGACTTGTTACTTTTGCTTAAAATGTGATTGTATATGTTTCCCAAGTGTTTGGAATATTACATTAGCATTAGGATTTGTTACTTTTGCTTAAAATGTGATTGTATATGTTTCCCAATGTGATTTGTTACATTAGCTCCGATATTCGGCACATAGTCACATGTTAGGGTTTCCCAAGTGTTTGGAATATTACAACATTTCGGAATATATGACTCACGTAGTATGAATAATATGTAGGATGGTGTGGTTACTAAATAATCACTACGATGTGCAACACCGGGCCTATTTGATGGCGGAGAAGGGAGAGGTAATAAAATTACTTTTACACTTGTATGTATCAATTTTCTATTGTTTGGTAGAAGATTATGTTGTAATTCTTCTATTTGCCTTATTGTTTTGCAGGAGCTTGTACCGTTGAAGATTCGGTCTCATGGGGTGTCGTCGGGTGATATGCCGTACGATGAGCGGTACACTGAGTACATCGAGAGGTTGGGCCTCCTCCCGTTCATCCAGATGGTTAGCCGGTCGACTCCTAATCTTAACCCGCCAGCCATCACGGCTCTTGTCGACCGGTGGAGGCCGGAGACGCACACTTTCCACCTTCGGACCGGCGAGATGACAGTCACCCTACAGGATGTTTCCATGATCTTTGGACTTCCTATCGAGGGGAAGCCTTTGTGCATGAGTACGGATTCTGAAGGGTGGCGCGCGCAGATGGAGGCCCTTATTGGTATGGCTCCTGAGGAGTCCGAAGACAAGAGTAAAGACAGAGTCCCAGCCAGCGCTACTTATGTTTGGATAGTGCAGAACTTCTCGCATTGCCCGGTGGATGCCGATGATGATGTGATACAGGCGTATGCTCGCGTGTACGTGTGGTATGTTATCTCTCGGACTCGTTTTGCCGATAGCGGTGGAATTACCGCACAGTGGATGTGGCTGAAGGCGTTGACCACCTTTGACTCCAAATGGAGCTGGGGTTCTGCTGCACTTGCCTACTTGTACCGGCAGGTAATATGTTGTTCGGCTTTAATTTACATTTCCATGTTAAACATGTCTTAATTTAACCTTGTTTGCATTTATGTGCAGTTGAACGATGCTTGTCGTAGATCGGGCAAGTGTGGAATTGGGGGTCCTATGGTCCTCCTATCGATCTGGAGCTGGGAACGATTCCCAGTTGGACGCCCGCGAGAGGTGGGGGTACCTTCCTTGGGCCGACTACGGGGATCACCCTCTACGGCGTCCCACTTGGGCATATAGGTGGGACGTAGTATCGGAGGCTCACAGCGACATCAATACCATGTACAAGCAGTACACCAACGAGTTTGATGCGCTTACCCCTGAGCAGGTTAGTATCTTTGTTTACATTTGTCGATCACATGATTTTGATCTTTCTCCAAAGTGATGGTTGTGTACTTCGTTGTCAGGTGGAATGGGAGCCTTACGGAAGTGGTGATGAGTTCGGTCAAATTCTGCATTTCTCGTTGAACCCGAAGTGCTTGGAGGAACAACGGTTGTGGCTGATGCGCTGCCCGTTGATATGTAATTGGGCGGTCGAGTTTCACTTGCCACATTGTGTGATGAGGCAGTTTGGGTTGTTCCAGGCTCACCCGGCTGTGTGGGTGGACACGGACCAGTCCCTTCACGGGTAAGATACTAATTTTTTTTTGCTGTTCTCGCCTCAACATGGTGGTACTGATCGTGTGTATCTTTTCTATATGCAGGTTGGACAGAAAAAGACAGAGGAAGGTGAAGAAATGGGACGTATTTCACAAGAAATATGTCATCGAATTCGAGACTTGTGTGGAGAGGGCTAAGGAGAGTGGATGGGGCCGGCAAAGGGCGCACTGTCCAATTGCATTCAACAACTACATTCGATGGTTTCTTGAGAGTACGAGGGTGGAGCTATGCCCGGCGGCTTTTGAGGAGGAGATTTTGGAAGAGCCCACCGTGTTCGACGAACTTGCCCAGAGGGAGTACAACAGGCTCGTCAGGTCGGGCAACCAAATACCTTTTTCTAACGTGCTCAACTTTGTGGTAAGTGTTTGCTTCTCTGTTTTCCTTGTAGCACAAGTACCACTCTCTTCCTTGCATAACTTGTTAACTTTGTGTCAACCATAGCGCTCGGAGATAAAGGAACAAGCCGGTACAAGTGAGCAATTGTTGAGGACCGCCCCGGCGGGAGAAAAGGGTGAAGGTGCACTTCGAGATTTCGTGAAGGTACGTATCCTAATCTTGTGGACTTCAACATGGCCTATATACACTTACTGATAGTAAGTCTTACAGCGGTCGGCCCGACGGTTACGCCGGTTGGCGAATCTACTCGGTTGTCGTGATCCCGAGTACACAACACCGTCGCAGTCTAGGTCAAACTCGCGTTTTGATCTGGAGGACGATATTTAGGATGAGAATACCTCGACGGCTCATGATGAGGTATGAGATTGAAGGATGCCTAAATTCGGTAATGTTATTTTTCAATTAACTGAACCATGCACTTGTTGTTTTCGAAGATTCCGGATGACATGACGCTGGATTAGGCTCGAGACCGGTCCGCTTACTTGATGAGGTCGAAAAGGGCACCTAGACGGGTATTTAGCCCAAGTGACTACGATGGTAAAGGAAAGAACAATGTTGGTGAGGAGGAGCGGCCGCGGAGGTCAGTAGCGGGTCGGAGGATGAGGTTCAACATGGATGATGAGGAAGAAGAGTCTGGAGATGAGGTAGAGGAGGAAGAAGAACCGCAGTGAGTACGGAGGAAGAAGATTCCAGTAAATAGAGGAGGTGGACGCGCAAAGGCCCGGGGACGGAAGTAGGAGATGCCATGTTGTTTCGTATCGTAGTTGTAATATTATCGCACTTCTCTGTCGTGTCGAACTTGTCGTGTCGAACTTGCCATTTCTATTTCACGGCATGGATGTGTTGTCGTTTGTGAACTAGTGAATCTGTGTTTTATGTCTGTATTTGATTTCTCAAGTTATGAATCTGTGTGTGATTTCTGTTTGAATTCCTGTTTGAATTTGCCATTTCTGTTTGAATTCCAGTAAATAATGTAACAGCATAGCGCCTCGGGCCAAGGCGCTATACATGTGTAGCGCCCCAGCCAAAGGCGCTATGGTGTGCAAAATGAGGTGCTCCAGAGAGCTCCCGAGAGCTGTCCCAGCGAGGCATCGTCGAAAACGACTAAGTCATGGTGTAGCGCCTCGGGCCAAGGCGCTATACATGTGTAGCGCCCCAGCCAAAGGCGCTATGGTGTGCAAAATGAGGTGCTCCAGAGAGCTCCCGAGAGCTGTCCCAGCGAGGCATCGTCGAAAACGACTAAGTCATGGTGTAGCGCCTCGGGCCAAGGCGCTATACCATGACTTAGTCGTTTCCGACGATGCCTCGCTGGGACAGCTCTCTGGAGCACCTCATTTTGCACACCATAGCGCCTTTGGCTGGGGCGCTACACATGTATAGCGCCTTGGCCCGAGGCGCTATTCTGTGAAGATTATTTGCTCGCAGAGAGCTTTCTCAGCAAGGAAACCTCAACTATAAGTTTCACCACACAGGAATAGTTAGACAGAAATGAAGTTCGACACAATCACAGAAATAAGGTTCACAAAGTAAATAAGGTTCAATGGACAACTAGGTTCACAAAAGTAAACAAGGTTCAATGGACAACTAGGTTCACAACATTGACTACTACAAGGTTTAGTCGAGAACAAGGTTCGACAAAGGTGAATAAGATGATGAGCACCACATAGGTCTACTGCGTCGAGGCCGGTCCCTTTCCCTTGTCCTTCCTCTTGGAAGTGAACTCCTCCTCCTCGGCCGCTTCTCTTGCGAGACGAGCCTCACGAAGCACCCTCTCCTGAAATATCTTTGCTTCCCTCTCCTTCTTTGCCCTCACCATTTCCCAATTCTTGGTCCATGATGCTTCAAAATCCCTTTGACATTTCTCGGCTGCTTCTTTGATCTTTCTCTCCTGACGGCGTTGATACGCGTAGTACTCCTTGCTCAGTTGTTCTTTCTCCTCTCTCTTCTTTTGTTCCTCCTCTTTCTTCTTTCTCTCCCGTTCGGCCGCATCTTGCTCTTTCACCTTCCTCAAACCCACCTCCAACCAACCCGGCCTCTCACCTTCCTCGTCCGAGTCCACCCAATTGATTGTTGCCTTGTTCGGTTGAGACGCCGCCATACCTAAAAAATTTTGGAAACAATTTATTAGTAAGTAACATGTGATGCATAAATAACAATAAACATTTATTAGTAAAACTAAAATGGAGATACATACGGAAAGGGTCCACTAAGGTATCCTATCATACTCTCCGTTCTACCACCACCGCGGCCTCTACCACCACCAACACGGCCTCTTGTGAGCCCAAGTCTTCTCCCTCTTGGTTGTCTAGGAGTTTGTTGGCTCACTCTTTGTTGGCTTCTTCTTTGTTGCGTAGGAGCTTGTTGGCTATTATCAACTTGGTGGCTAGGACCATATTGTTGGTTGGGACCATTTTGTTGGCTACCACCAACTCCTTGGCTAGGACCACTATGTTGGCTAGCACCAACTCCTTGGCTAGGAGCACTATGTTGGCTAGCACCACCACGTTGACTTGGTTGGCTTGAGCTTGGTTCACTACCCTTTGCTCTCTTCCTTTGGGTGCATTTTCTTGCGTTGTGCCCGATAGAGTTGCACTTGCCACAACGGGCCCGTTCAGGAGGTTCTTGGAAATGCTCGTTGCGACATTCTCGCCCACCACGACCCCAACCGTCCATGTCGCCTCTAAAACGCTTTGTCTTGCGTCTTCCCCGTTTCATCACCTTCCAATCTTCATGGGGCCAAAGTTGAATTCCATGATACTCCGGCCATTGTGATTGGTCAAAGTATGGGTGAAATCTAGGTGCCCATGTCCTCTTGGTTGTCAAGATAGAGAACTCGGACTCTCACGGTGAGCGGGTGATTGACATCGACATGTCGAGTACGAGCCGCCGTTAGCAAGTGTGAGCATGCGAGATGGAGCAACATTGGTCTCCCGCACGTGCAATCACAATTCTTGAGCGAGACCTTAAACGCCCGTCCTCCATGTTGGACACCATCGGCCGTGGTTCCTCCGGGCTCGTTCACTTGGTAAATCATCTCCTCATTATCATAAATTGTGGCAACTTGGGAGTCCGCCTTCCTTGATTCGAACTCGACGAACTCATCAACCTTAGGCGGATATTTCAACTTCTCCATGTGCTTATCCGTTTCAAGTGAGTAGTTCAAAAAGTACTCATTCAACTTGGTGAACGTGTATTGAACTATTGCGGTCACGGGCAATGCACGCACACCCTTGAGCACGTTGTTGAAGCACTCCGCCATGTTGCTTGTCATTTGACCGTACCTCCGGCCATCTTCATCATAAGCTCTTGCCCACTTGTTCCTTAGCTGAATGTGCCTATTAAGAAACTCTAGGCCCCCGGGGTTGAGAGATCTGTTAGCCAGCAATCTGTTGTACAAGTTTGCGAAACGCCGATCAGTGAAAGTGAGACAACAATCTTGAAGATCGTCGGACAACTCCTTGCTCCCACATGCCCTATAGAAGTTGGAGCAAAAATGCCTCATGCACCAACGATGGTGCAAAGGAGCATGCCCGGGAATGTCAATCTGCACGGCATTGAGAATTCCTTGGTGGCGATCCGAGATGACACAAATTTCTCTTTGATGAGGTAACACCTTGGTTCTCAAAAGATGGAAGAACCACTCCCAATTATGATTGTTCTCCGCCTCAACCAAAGCAAAAGCCAATGGTAACAAACGGTTGTTTGCATCGTTTCCTATTGCAACCAATAGAGTGCCCTTGTATTGACCGGTCAAAAAGGTGCCATCAACGGAGATGACGGGCCTGCAATGTTCAAAAGCACGAACACATTGCTCGAATGCCCAAAATGCACGGCCAAATACTCGGACAATCTTTCCGTCGTAGTTCGTTGTTTCTTGCCCATATGGCTCAACCACATGAACCATGCCCGGGTTAGTGGCGGCCATGCCTCCCAACAACCTAGGGAGTCGATTGTATGCTTCCTCCCAACCACCGTACAACATCTTGAATGCGGCTTGCTTCGCCTTCCATGCTTTACCGTATTTGACCTTGTAGTGAAATATGGTTTCCACAAGCTCCATGACGCTCTTAATGCTCATTGTTGGCAGTGATGATATGGAGTTGGAAAGCCTATAGGCGATAAACTCGGAGGTGAGTTGTCGGTGGCCTTGTTTCGCATCCTTGCCATCAAGCTTCTTACCTCGACACATGTGAGTTGCCACACAACTAGAAATGTGCCATTCGGGTCCTTTCTTGAAAGGCACGAGACGCACAACCCATGGGCATCCATCGTCCAAGCATCGCACCGTGTAACGCTTCTTTTGGTCCGAGTGAACCACCTTAAACGGACGATGATACTTAACCGAGAACTCCTTGATCCATATCTTAAATTCCAATAAAGTTCCGAACTTCAAACCGGGACATATCCCATTCACCGCGTGATCCGTATCCCGGAAAGAAGTTGGCCTTGCTCCGAGTACTATACCCTTGCCGCCGTCAACCGTGGCTTCATCCGCGAGACTTATATCACGGAAAAGCGTAATACGATGATCACGGCCCAATACCTTTTTATGAGCTTCGGCCTCCTTGACCGTGAACCCCTCCTCATCAACTTCTTCATCGGGACCATCGTCATCCGAGTCCGATGCATAGCATCGAGTGTAAGGGATGTCATGATCCATACTCTCTTGCTCAAGGTATGTGTCATAATCTCCAACATTGTTGTCATGGAGGTCAACCCCATATGGATCATCGGCATACCCATCATCTTCGTGCTCATCATTTGTCCTCAATGCCTCATCTTGCCTCACTTCATGTTGGGAGGAAGGAGGTTCGATCACTTCATCTTCGTTCATCATTGGTGGACTCCGACCACAATGGTTCAAGTCCAAGTCCATATGAGCATCAACCTTCTTAGTGGCAAATAACTCAATAGACTTGTCTAGAGATTCGGCCACGGTCTCCTTGTATGCAACCCAACGAAGTTCCGAATTGATACGCAAAAACTTCCAACGTAGGTGCATACCATGACCCGCATTGTGTCTTCCCTCCAACTCTACAACATCACTTGGGTCCATCCAATTCAACTCAATCCTCACTTCATTCAAAACCTCGGCATAGTTAGGGCTACGCTCAAACACCAAGACTACCTCATCCGGATCCGGTTCCATATTGCCCTTCAAAAAGGCGTCTTTGTCCACATGATGAACATGAACAATTCTCGACATTCCTAAAATAATAACAATCATATCGTAGAAAGTTAAATCAAACACTAGCATAACATACCATATCCATAACCTAACTATCCCTAACATACCATATCCATAACCTAACTAGCATCCTAACCCTAACGCTAGACATCATACTAATAACCCTTACCCTAGACATCATACAAGCCACCATTTGACCAACGCACCAACCGTATTAACAACCCTTACACAAAAACATGATAAAATTCATCATTTCTAGGGTTTCCAAGATTTAAACATAGATCTACCAAATAAAAGATTTCCATTGGTTCAAACATGGGGAAATGAGAGAGATTACCTCTAGCAACTTGAGGGATGTTGATTCACGGAAGAATCAGATTTGAGGTGGAGGGGAGAGGATTTGAGGGGGGGGGGGAGAGAGAAGCCGCCGCCAGCACTTTCTTTCTGCCTGTCGGGTGTTGAAATGAGGTGCTAGGGTTTGTGGAGGCCGTCGCACTGCGACTTAAGAGTTTTCAATGTGTAGCGCCTTACAGCAAGGCGCTATACAGGCATATGTAGCGCCTCCGGCTGAGGCGCTATACTACGAAATGGGCAACGTATGGCTCGGGAGAAACGGACGCGCGATTTAGGTCACAGGGCATAGCGCCTTACATCAAGGCGCTATGCCACTGCATCATAGCGCCTTACACAAAGGCGCTACACGACCACGATTGGGCCCCACGGACGCCACGCTGGCAGGATGTGTAGCGCCTCGCGCGGAGGCGCTACACCGCATAGTATAGCGCCTGATTGCGAGGCGCTACACAAAAAGGTTATTTCGTGAAATAGTTTCGGCCCACGTTTATTTCGTGAATTTCTTTGCGTTTCTGGTTATTTTCGGTCAAATTCACGCAGCTGCATCCATATGATAAAATTTCAGCTGTCACATGAAGTTTCGGTCTGTAGTTGTCTGGTGATAGCAGGTGTCCAGCTGATGAGTAGCAGCGAAGTGGCCGAGAGCTTCGTTCTGAACGACTTCGACAGATGCACATTTCCTCTGTCGACTTCCTGGTAAGGAAATGCGCGTACAACAAGTCAACAACGCAGGGTTAACTTTAGCCGTGTGTCACTTGTACCATCATAACAAAAGGGATAGCTGCTGCACAAGGAAGCTTTTTCGCTGAGATAAGCTGGAAGCAACTGGCTGCGGTAGTGGAGACTATCCCAAGATCTGCACTGCTTCCATATGCAATGCAGATACACGCAATACAGTAAATGCAGAACACAGCCACGCTCGGAATAAAATTTATATGTTTTGTGGAGAACACAAATCTAGAAATGAAAACTTTATATATGGGCTTGATCTGATGCCAATCAGCATAAAGCTCGCAGACATCATAGTGAATTCCGGATCCTCCGCCTTCACGCTATTACAAAAAAAAAAAGAAGCAAAGAAGGAACGCACTGATATGCCTTCACTCTTCTCCAGGCAATCAGATCTTCAGAAAAGTAATGCAGTGTGCTAAAGCATCCCATATTCCAAACATATCTCAGCATTTTTACTTCTTATTGAACCAATATCATCTTTGCAGATCTTCTCACCAAGATGATTTCCAGGGAACAAAGAAACATAGTAGATTATTTTTACTTTTCAGAAAACCAAGATCATTACAGGCGATGGCACACGCAGAAAAATGCAAGTGAAAAGGAAAGAGCTGTTTGCATTCAATTGAAGCAATCTGTAAGACAGGATACAAGAGGTGTTCTCCTGTTGTTGGCATGTTTGCATTGCCATGGCAATCTACCATGTCATGTTTTGCATTACGATGGCAATGCATGATATATCCGTCATGCTAGGAGCATTATAAAGGATTGCTGGAGACATATATCCCAGCCTCCAAGAGGCTTCACATGATATGTTTCAAGAAAGCACAGAGTGGTACTAGATTCATAGCCTAACGAGGTAACAAATTCAGAACGTGAACTGCATAATAACATCAATTTCTGGTCATGTACTAGTAAAGAATCGGATGTCAATGGCTATTATCAACATTATAACAGCTTTATATGTATGATGAAAAACATAACCGGGTTCCAGTTACCAACTCAACTGAGAAACAAGGGTATATGTTCATGGTTTGATTGCACACATTACAACGAGTCTAAGATCACAAGCCAGTCTGTATTTGTACACGCCAACAAAGGATTGTTTGACACATATATACAATCGTCCAAGAGGCTTCACATGATATGTTTCAAGCAAGCACAAAGTGGAACTAGGTTCATAGACTAACGAGGTAACAAATTCAGGACGTGAACTGCATAAGAATATTAATTTCTGGTTATCAAGAAAAGAATCTGATGGCACTGGCTATTATGAACACAACAGCTTTATATGTATGAGAAACATGACCGTTCCAGTTACCAACTCAAGTGCGAAAAAACAGTATATGTTCATAGTTTGATTGCACACATTACAAAAATTCTAAGATCACGAGCCAGTCTGTATTTGTACACGCCAACAAAAGAGATACATACTGTGCTAAATAGAACAATCATGGACAGGCAGTTGCAAGCAAGATCACGGAGAATGCTGTACCGATCTTGGGCACCACGTCGAGCTGTACAATCATCAAGCAATGCGTACGTAGGTGGGCAAGATGGGTCCAGCGGCGGTGAAGCCGGCGGCCACGAGTCCGTTCCCGGCGGCCTCCTGCTCGGTCAAGAAGAGGTCGTCGGTGGACCTGAGCGCGGCGTGCGCGGCGACGATGGCGACCCCGATCATGACGGAGCCGACGACGTTCCACCCGACGTCGGTGAAGAGCAGCGCGATGACGGTGACGCCCGAGAGCACGGCGAGGACGGTGCCGTCGTCGAACTCGGTGCCGAGGATCCGGAGCGGCTGGCCCGGCTCGGAGGGGCGCGCGAAGTAGAGGAAGAACCAGGCGGCGCAGAGGGCGAGGAGCGCGAAGAGGGTGCCCGGGTGCCAGAAGAGCGAGGCGGCGACGACGGCGAGCACCGCGAGCGCGTAGTTGGAGCGGAAGTAGGCCGTGTTGCGGCGCATCCGGGCGACGGCCTCCCCGAGGTTGGGCGGCTTGGAGAAGGCCGGCGTGCGGAAGACCTCGCCCCAGGGCCGGCGCGCGGCGATGAGGGTCTGGCCCTGCTCCCGGAACCGCGTGACGAGCTCGGCCGCCTTGGCGAGCGAGGAGGGCGGCGCCGTGGGGTCCTGGATCGGGGCCGGGGCGGAGGGCGAGGGCGCCGCCGCGGGCGGGACGGGGCTAGGGTTGGGGTAGGAGGAGGGCGGCGCCGGGTAGGTGGGGATCTTAGCGTAGCCGGCGGACGAGGCCGGCGGCGCGGCGTAGGAGCCGTACATGCCGGGCGGAGGGGCGGTGGCGCCGGAGTTGCGCATCGGTGAGATCGGGAATTTCGACGGTGGAATCTCGGGGAGAGGTTGAGGGGAAAGTGGTGGGAGGAAGAACAGAAGAAATCGAGGTTGGTTGCTTCGCTGGAGGGGGAAGGAGTCCCGTCGTCTCTATTTGTGGGAGCAAGGTGCCGAGGATGGTTTTTGCTTACGGCCGAAGTACCGTGTGTCCACCTTCTTTTCCGTTTGTCATCTGATCGTGTTGACATCACCAAAAATGATCAAGCGTGTGGAAGTTTTCCGGTATCGCTTCACATTCTTCACGAGTTCACGTCAAATCCCAAACACGAGGTTTACCCTTTTTTTTCACAAAAGAAAATATGAGGTCTACCAAAGACAACTAAATAAACTTCCCTAAAACAAAGACAACTCAACGACCCAACAAGCAACGCGACCACCGGTTATGAGAGACGTTGTACACCTAGACCTTTTTTTAGCAACTGTTGCACCCAATGTGGACAGCACATACGAAAAGTTAAAGAAAAAAGTTACGAGAATTTGGTACATAGATTTAGTGCATCTTTGACATTTTACTGAAATTTCCAATTGCAAGTTCAGCTCGTAGCCCAAGGAGTAAAAATATTTAGTGCATGTTTGACATTTTACTGAATTTCAATTGCAAATTCATCTCGCAGCTCAAGGAGTGAAAATAACATATTGCGGACTCTGCCTGGTGGGACTATCAACTTGATCAGGGACACCTGGGGTTCCCGAATAGATTCTTGGGATGGATCTCGATTCTACTCTCCACGGCATCGTCACAATTTTTTCTCAACGGTGTCCCGAGCGACCCCATTCGGCATGGCAAGGGGCTTCGGCTTAGGGAGGGAGACCCCCTCTCCCCGCTGCCTTTTGGCATATGTGTTTCACACTCCCCAGGCGAAGTCCCAAACACAAGGATTACCTTTTTTCACAAAGAATCAATGAGGTCCACCTAAGACAACTAAATAAACTTTCGTAAAACAAAGATGACAGACACAATAAGCAATGCAACCATCGGTTATGAGAGATCTTGTACACCTAGAGTTTGTTTGGCAACTACTGCATTCATCGTGGACATCACATACTAAAATTTGTAGAAAAAGTTGAAGAGAATTTGGTATATAGATATAGCGTATATTTGACATTTTACCGAATTCCAATTGCAAGTTCAGCTCACAGTTCAAGGAGCAAAAATATCAGATTTCGGTTGTTGTAGTATTAATAGGCCGAGTTCATAATCAATTTGAATTAACTACTATTCATATCATGATTTGTCTTTTACATTCCACAAACTTTGAGTTGAATACTTGAATACGCTAACTAAAATTTTCCTTACATGATAGAGATATACATTTTCTATGTATTCAACTCTCTTAAGAATATTTTGAGCATTCCTCTAAAAAATAATATTTTGAGAATTTATTTACAGATTTCGAACATTGAGTGCGCCTACTTCACTACAGATGGACAAAATACATAGGGAACGCGTGATACAACGAAAACTACAACATAATCATATGACTATGCAGGGAACCGCATTATTTGCCTTTTCGAAACTTTTGAGTTTAGCTAATTTTATGCTTGTTTGGGGTCATGGTTCATCATTGATATGTAAAAGATGAAACTAGATACGTGGATTACAAAGAATCTTTTTTATTTAACATTTTTTCTATTACTGATATTTGAATTATGTTCTTTTTAGTATGCTTGAATTGAAATAGTTTGCTTATTCAATCAATATGGTCAGATCAATTAATAAAAATAAAAAATAAAATTCATCATGTTTTTTGGTAGATAACACAGTTTCGAATGGAGAGGGAAAAATATGAAAATACTTGCGATCTGGCCACCCATCCGTCGATCGCCTTCGTAAAAAAAGCAGACTCCAATCCTTTTTAGCTTACGCCTCCCTGGTTTTCCGCTCGCGTGCGTTCTTCCTTCACCGATGTCGGGGCCCTTTCTCCACCTTCTCTTGTAACAGACTCGTGTGAGCTCTGTTGAGTGTTAACATTGGAAGCGTATAATTGATCTACCAAGGATAAGAGTCACAAAAATAACACCGAGATTTGATAACACAGTTCGGCTATCAACGTCTACATCTGCGAGGCATGCTTAACGGGCGCCTCTGCCCACATACTAATCATAGTACTGTCGGTGACAAGCCCAACTTGGTATACAGATGTAACGCCCCAAGATCGGTACTATGCAGATTTCAGCATTCCAGCCAAATCCGCATAATAACGATCCTAAAGGACGCCCACCAGGCATAACGTGCACGTCGCAACACACACGTTATGCGGGTGGAATTGTGGTAACATTACAACAGTTCTCGATGGAACCCATAAAGAACATATATACAACAACGACTCACAGAGTCAAGAACAAAGATACAATACAAAGATCCAAATAACAACGGAAGCGGGTAGCGTCCGGCTACGGACAAGAAACAAATTGGACTAAGAGTCCTGAAGATAAACGAAGGCACCATATCCCTGCCCAGGCCAAGCCTAGCCGGAGGGATTCCCAAGCTAACGTCGTCACACTTCAAACCTGTTGGCTGCATTGGAATAGCAGCCCCGAAGGGGTCAGTACTATAAAACAGTACTGGCAAGTAATACTCACAAGATATCAAAGCTGGAATTCCGGGGAAAGAGGGTTAGCGATTGAGGCAGCAAGCAGCACTAACAACTTATAGAGACACACTACAACTTCCGTCTATCAGAGACAAGGTAAGAGAGCGCATAAGGAACCGACTATACTACACACCAAACAAAACCCGCCCTAAAACGACTCCCTCGTATCCTCGACCCACGAGGAAGAAGTCCGGGCACTCACACGGTGGACAAGTTTTAATCAAATTATTATTCATGTAATCTATCTTACTAGTCAAGTTATTATCATTATAAGGTGCAAGTTGTCTATGATCTTTTTAGCCAGCGCATTTCACCAAGTCGTCCATAACCGCGGACATGGCTTTTCGAAAAGATTTAACCCTGCAGGGATGCACCAATGAACCCACACGCATCAAAACTCTCGCTTAGAGGTGTACCGGTGGAGGTTTCGACGCAATACTTCCCTTCAATACAAACAAGTCCAGGGAGCCACATAGCTAGGACTGATCCACCTTGAGAGTCCGGTCGAAGCTTCGAGGTGGGCCTAACCGTTTGCGACTACGGCTAGGTGACACAAACTACCATGAGTTGGTCACTTCGCATCATACCGCAAGCCCTACCGTAAGTAACCACGTAACCATCTTACCATATCATCCGCGCTTGTAACCGTAGAAACACCCGAACTACTTGTGGCATTCTGGACAAGTTTGAGGATCCGGTAATAGATTGCGGGGAGGCCCATAGAACTCCCACATGTGGTTAGTGCGCTCAGTCTTGGATCAGCGGAAAAGAACTCGGGTCCTAGGCGACACTAGCAGAACAAATCACCACGATTGGCCTTCCGCCGGTGCCTTATCTTTATTAAGTTATTCCCATCGCAACAGAAAATAAAGATTACCATTTTAATTGAGTCTAGCTATAATGTTATCAACAAGACTAGACAAAAAGATAACAGGACTGAAGCAAAGCACCTAAGCATGCACTACGACTCGCAAGGCTAACAAGGTAAACAAACAACAGGTTAATAGGATGTGGGGGTGTGGCTATATCATGGCTGCAAGGTAAACATGCATATAGGATCGAGACACAAGCATCGCGACATAAGGCTAGCAAGGAACAAAAGATAGGACGAGTAAGAGACAGAAAACAAGCAAAGATAACAAGGGAGTATCACTTGCCTGCAATCCGGTAGAGGTAGCAGAACCTGTCGTTACTCACATCAACTCATCGTCCTATTCCCGGAGGAGCAACAAACACTGGAAACATAAAAGATGCATTTTACTACTACGGCAAAAGAAGCGGCATGTTGATGACATGATGCATGACAAATTAAAGGTTGTCCAATTTTATTCCCTAACACATGGCAAATCATTTTAAATGGGATCGGTGCACAATATAGATGCACCGGACAAATCCCATAATTAAATTGATTTAATTCGACTAAATGGATAAAGGTTCGATGTTAATTAAGCATGCATGATTTTATAAGATATCGCATATATATATGGCATATAGGGGTTTAGGGTTGGGGTCACACATCGGATCGAGGATCTCCGGATTCGGGAGCCACCGTCTTCGGGTCGGAGAGGAAGTAGTCGAAGTAGTTGTTGTAGTCGAAGTAGTCGAAGTAGTCGTTCACCCGGAGTCGAAGTACTCGAGGTAGTCAACCATCCGGGGTCGAAGTAGTCGAAGTAGTCGATGTCGTGGAAGTAGTCGTACGCGGGTCGTCGTCGTGGCGGACCTTGGCGTTCCGGGCTTCGGGGTTCCACGGTGGTCGGGGGGTCGGACACCGGTCTTCACGGACGCGCACGAAGGCGGCCGACACAACTCGGACACGGAGAACTTGGCGGGTTCCGGTCGGGAAGATCTTGTTGCTGCACGGCACCGGGCTTCACGTCGTGAACGCTTCACGACGGGAACGGAGGACGGCTTCACGACGGGAAGCATGCATCGGGAAACATCGGGAACGGCTTCACGGTGCTTCAGGGAACCACTTCACGACGGGGAAACGCGTCGGGGAAGAAATCGGGAGACGACCGGGAACACGACGGGGACGTTCACGGAGACGGGAAACTCACCGGGTAACTTGCGGGAATTTTATCGAGCACATAGCGGGTGGAGGGCGTCGTGCAGGAGACGAACACACGGACATGGGACGGAAATGAAGCACGACACGAGGCAGATAGAAGGCTGGGCTGCATCCACGGTGGCCAGCTGCAACACCTCAAGCCGGCACGAGGAGGCGTAGACGAGGCGGAGCGTAGCAGAGAGGAGGTCGAAGGAGAGGGTGCTCGGGAGGAGAGAAGCACGCACGGGGAGGAGAATATCAAGGGCCGTGTGGGGAGAGAGAGGAGCGGAGGCGGGGACGGTGGCTCGGGAGAGAGAAGGCGCAGATGGGGAGAGGAGGTTGGCCGGCGAGAGGGGGTGGAGGAATGGCCGAAGGGCACGGCCGGGCCGTGGCCGGAGCGGCCGGCGGCGGCCGAGGACGGAGGAGGGGCGAGGCGGAGGTTGAGCCGGCGGCAGTCGAGCTCGAGGAGAGGAGCATGGACGACGGGGCGGCGCCCTGGTGGGGAGAGGCGCGACGCGAGGTGAGGAGGCCGGCCTGCGCGAGGAGCCGCGACCGGAGGGGGAGAGGACGCCGCTGGAGAGCCGGGGAAGCGAGCCGGAGAGGAGCGGCGGTGAGGGAGGTGAGGGAGGAGCCGAGATCGAGCGGGAGAAGGGAAGGTGCGGGCAGCTCGGGTGCGGGGTGGAGGCAGGAGGAAGAAAAGATGCGGGGAAAAGAAAGAGAGAAGAGAGAGAGAAGAGAAAAGAAAAGAAAAGAGAGGAAGAAAAAGAAAGGGAGGGAAAAAAGAGAAAAAGAATAGGTGGAAGGGCGGATTCGCGATACGACAAAACGGAGGAGGGTGGCTGCAAAAGACACGGGGTGGAAACAGAGAACTGCCAGGGCAAGATTAGGGTTTGGTCTAGGGTTTGCTTTGCTGGGCTTTTGGGCCTAGCTAGCTGGGCTACTCTCTCATCTCAAAACATTTATTTTCTTTTGCAAATTTAATTTGGCAATTAATTTTCGAAAACGGAGACGAACGTCTCGGTTAAAATATTTTCTGACAATTTTAGAAAAATAAAATAGGGTTTAATAAAAATAATTTTTGTTGCCAAAAACATGCGATGCGATGATGCTGATGTCATGATGATGCAAAAAGAAAAACAAGCAAAATCTAATTTGGGGAAAAACCCCGGGCATTACAACAGACACGCCAGATCATGAACGTCACGCCGGTCCAGCGTCCCTGCCACCGGCACCGGGCCGCCCTCCAATGAGATCGTATGTCTAACCTAACTTTTTTTCTAGTTTATTCTGACTACTCACGGAGTTGTTATATGTTAGGCCTAGTTTATAGTGTTCGGCTCCAACAACAAACCTATCACGTAAGTACAAGTCCAGTTGTTACACAACTCGTGCACATATTTGACACATATTGCAACAAGCTACACCTTTACGAATATGTCATTCGCCATATTAAAGCAGTAATGTCCAAACCTCCGTATACCTGGACTTGAACCATAGAAAATGAGCTTCGATGTTAGTTTCTTGGCTTCATATGACTCCATCTATAACACAACTCGTACGGATCACTATCGACTTAGGTCACCACCACTTTATATACCTTGCTTGTAAGCCGTCACATGGTACAAGTTGAATCATTGTAAATCCCTCGCTTTTGTAACCTCTCCCGAAATAGTGAACTTTTGCTAGCCGGCGCCCATGCTTTTTTTTCCTTCTTCTTGGAGGATTTTTCCATGTTAAAATCTTGTGCCCCTGCATTTATCTTTCTTTTATCGTCGTTTATTTCTTGTCGTGTGTAACATGTAGTCCCTCCCTTGCTTCATTTCATAGTCAATGCTCTCAGGAAAATGAAATTCTTCCGCACTCTTGTTTTGTGCTCCCAATTTCATCACACATCGATCATGAAGTGACCATACTTGACAACACCATTTATCATCACCCTGATAGTGTGATCCTTGATATATGTGAAAGTGAACAACTCGCGTATTGGGTGCCACATATAAGAGTTACATGAACGCATCATCCTCACTGTTATTGACTGCATGTCTGAAAACTTGAAGAAATTTCACCGTTGCTTTTGAGTCATCTCGCGTAAAATTCATAATTGGCTCACCGATTTCACAGATTCTCCATGGCCAACTCTCGTCCATCTCCATGGCTCGATAGATAGTCACCGACATGAACCAGGTACTCGCCAACACTACTCACCTCCACACTTGGGCTGACCACGTGTCCAACCACCAATGTCCTGGTTTGTCACCGTGTTCATCTACAGTCACAGTCCCGATGAATATTTTGGGTCGCGAACCCACATCACCTCAAGCCCGGCTCATTGAAGACACCGGACACACTCGACCGATGCCGAGTTCACGTATCCTTCAAACCACTAAGCTCCAGTCCGAACAATGTCTCACTCACTTGCAGAAATAGGCTATGTCTCTATGTCGACTTACGCCGTAGTCCCTCCACCAGCCGTCACTAGTAGGAAAAGGGCTATAGCCGCCAGCCACTCACTGGCGAACAAATAAAAGCATTCGCTAGCGGTATTTACCGCTGGCGAACAGTAAATCCGGTTCGCCAGTGGTACATGTCTTACCACTGGCGAACTACGTTCGTGCTTCGCCAGTGGTAAACGCGGACCCGGGCGTACCGAGCGGGGCCACCTACCGCTGGCGAACGCACGAACCTGTTCGCCAACGGTAAGTTAGGTACCACTGGCAAATAGGAACCATGGTTCGCCAGCGATAGATGGTCCCGTTGGGGTCTCCCGGTCCAGCGTTTACCACTAGCGAAGCACGCACGTAGTTCGCCAGTGGTAAGACATGTACCACTGGCGAACCTGCGGCCTGTTCGCCATTTCCTGTCATTTATTCACCAGCCCGACCAGCCCCCTTTCTCCTCTCCATTATTGCACTTTCCTCTTCTCTTCACTCCCCATTGTTGCTACTCCATTAAATGACACCCCCATCATTTCCACTAGTTTTAACCAATAAAAACTACTAGTTGATAGATCTAGCCTCACCTTCCTCTCTCCAACCTATCCACCAAAGGATTTCCCTCCACAACTCTAGATCTAGCCCTATCTCTCTCTCTCTCTCCAACACAAGATTTAAATCGATCCAACACATCATTCTAGCTACAAGCATTACACACCAATTTCTCGGCGAACTTGACTCAATCTCGTACGTGTGGTTATCTAATTATGGTGGATCGACTTTTATATAATAAATTAAATTAATAATTTTTTGTGAAATTTGACCGAAATTTGCCGGAATGGACTATATATATGTGTGAAATTAAAATGAGTTGCCAATATTTTGCTGGGATGTTGATTAATTTCCGTATTGGAAAATTTTGGCACTCCCTCTTAGGTCCTATTTCTAGGAAGGTCATGCCGAATTTTTTTTGTGAAAAACGATATATTTATGGTTCTAATAATTGTATTATTTATTCTATACCGTGCAGGCGACAATGGTCACTTTGAGCGAACGTGTTGTGAATAGATACTTGAGGCACACGACGGAAGACATGTTACGGAATAATCGCAAAATGATACAATGTGCGTGTCGAAAATGCAGACTAGAGGGCGCCCTCGACCCTTTGAGCGGACAGTTGCTGGAGCACCTACTCAAGCGTGGTTTCATGGAGGGGCACACTCATTGGATAAGTGATGATGACGAAATCCATGAGGCGGTGGCAGGAAATGATCAGGAAGGACAACAGGTCAATGATGACAACGAGGTGCAAAAAGATGATCAAGAGCCTGCTCATCTGTAATGTCCCGGGGTTTTTCCCCAAATTAGATTTTTGCTTGTTTTTCTTTTTGCATCATCATGGCATCAGCATCATGCATCGCATGTTTTTGACCGCAAAAATTATTTTTATTAAACCCTATTTTATTTTCTAAAAATTGTCAGAAAATATTTTACCGAGACGTTTGTCTCCGTTTTCTAAAATTAATTGCCAAATTAAATTTTTGCAAAAGAAAATAAAATGTTTTGAGTTGAGAGAGAGAAGCCCAGCTTGTTTGGCCCAAAAAGCCCAGCTAAGCAAACCCTAGACCAAACCCTAGAAATCCCTGGCAGTTTTCCTTTCCCACCCCCTGCCTCTTGCAGCCGCCCTCCTCCTCTTTCTCCTTTTTGCATTTGGGTCCTCCCACCTCGCAAGTTGATCCTTTCCCTTTTTTTTTAGGTCCCTGGACCTTATCCTTTTCTTTTTCTTTTCTCCCTCTTCTTCCCGAGCTCTCCCCTTCTTCCCCTTTCCTCCCGCACCCGACCTGCTTCCACCTCGAGCCCGCCGTGCTCCTCCCTCCTCCCGGCCCGGCTCGCCGCCGGCCGTCCGCCTCGCCCCCTCCCCTAGCCTCCTCGGTCGCCGTCCGGCCGTGCCGCCCGCGCCGTGCGCGCGACCCGCCAGCGCCTTCCCGTGCTTCCTCCACCGCGCCGTGCCCTGCTCTCTCCTCCTCGCGCCACCGCCTTCGCTCGCCGGCGTCCTCTTCGCCTGCGCCGCTCGCCTCCCCTTCTCCTTCCCGGTCTCGTGTCCGCCGGCCCGCCGTTCCCGTGGCCGCCCTTGGTCCTCCTCTCCCCGGCTCCTCCTCTCCGGCCTGCTCCTCCTCTGCCTGTGGTCACCTGCAGCCCTGCCTCCAAGCTCCTCCGTGGCCATGGCGTTGGCTCCCTGCTCGTCGGTCATCCTCGCCGTGCGGTGCGTGCTGCTGCTCTTCCGAGTCCAGCCCGTGCCTTGCGTGTGTGCTGCTGCGGCCCAGCCTCACGTCCCTGCCCCGACTGTCGTGCTCCCCTGCTCCTCGCGTGTGTGTGCTCGAGACACAACATGTTCTGCCGTGTCTGTGTTCCTGTTTCGACCCGTGTGTGCGCCTCCGTGCCGCGTTTCCCCGATGACTCCGTGAACGTGAAGTTTCCCGGTCGTTCCCCGTTTCTTTCCCCGACGTGTTCCCGTCGTGGACCGGAGTTCCCCGATGCAGTTTCCCGCCCCCGTTCCCGTCGTGAAGCCAATCCCCGACGGTGCCCGAGTTCTCCGTCCGTGAAGCCCGGTGCCGTGCAAGGACAAGATCTACCCCAACGCCGTGACCCCCGTCGACCCCGAAGCCCGGAACGCCAAGGTCCGCCACGACGACGACCCGAGTACGACTACTTCCCCGACGTCGACTACCTCGACTACTTCGACTCCGGACGAACGACTACTTCGACTACTTCGACTACGACGACTACTTCGACTACTTCCTCTCCGATCCGAAGACGGTGGCTCCCGAACCCGAAGTTCACCCGATCCGATGTGTGACCCCAACCCTAAACCCCTATACCATATATATGCGTATCTTATAAACTCATGCATCATTAATTAACATCGCAACTTTATCCATTTAGTCAAATTAAATCAATCTAATTATGGGATTTGTCCGGTGCATCTATATTTTGCACCGATCCCATTTAAAATGCTTTTGCCATGTGTTAGGGAATAAAATTGGATAACATTTAATTTGTCATGCATCATGTCATCAACATGCCGCTTCTTTTGCCATAGAAGTAAAATGCATCTTTTGCCTTCCAGTGTTTGTTGCTTCTCCGGGAATAGGACGTTGAGTTGATGTGAGCAACGACAGGTTCTGCTACCTCTACCGGATTGCAGGCAAGTGATACTCCCTTGCTATCTTTGCTTGTCTTCTGTCTCTTACTCGTCCTATCTTTTGTTCCTTGCTAGCCTTATGTCACGATGCTTGTGTCTCGATCCTATATGCATGTTTCCCTTGCAGCCATGATATAGCCACACCCCCACATCCTACCACCCTGTTGTTTGTTTATCTTGTTAGCCTTGCGAGTCGTAGTGCATGCTTAGGTGCTTTGCTTCAGTCCTGTTATCTTTTGTCTAGTCTTGTTCTTAACATGATAGCTAGGCTCAACTAAAATGGTAATCTTTAATTTCTGTTGCGATGGGATAACTTAATAAAGATAAGGCACCGGCAGAAGGCCAATCGTGGTGATTTGTTCTGCTAGTGTCGCCTAGGACCCGAGTTCTTTTCCGCTGATCCAAGACTGAGCGCACTAACCACATGTGGGAGTTCTATGGGCCTCCCCGCAATCTATTACCGGATCCGCAAACTTGTCCATGAGCCACAACTTAGTTCGGGTGTTTCCATTTGCGCGCGTACAACGATGATGATGATGTGAAGGTAAGATGATGATGGATACGTGGTTACTTACGGTAGGGCTTGCGGACCGTGCGTTAATCGCATGTGGACGGAGGGGCAATCGTATGAGTGTTCCCTCCCGAAGCCGTTCTCGCATCGGTTAGGCCCACCTCGAAGCTTCGGCCGGACTCTCAAGGTGGATCAGTCCTAGCTAGGTGGCTCCCTGGACTTGTTTGTAGAGAAGGGAAGCATTGCGTCGAAACCTCCACCGGTACACCTCTAAGCGAGAGTTTCGATGCGTGTGGGTTCATTGGTGCATCCCTGCAGGGTTAAATCTTTTCGAAAAGCTGTGTCCGCGGTTATGGACGACTTGGTGAAATGCGCTGGCTAAAAAGATCATAGACAACTTGCACCTTATGATGATAATAACTTGACTAGTAAGATAGATTACTTGAATAATAATCTGTTTTAAAACTTGTCAACCGTGTGAGTGCCCGGACTTCTTCCTCGTGGGTCGAGGATACGAGGGAGTCGTTTTAGGGCGGGTTTGTTTGGTGAGTAGTATAGTTGGTTCCTTATGCGCTCTCTTACCTTGTCTCTGATAGACGGAAGTTGTAGTGTGTCTCTATAAGTTAGTGCTGCTTGCTGCCTCAATCGCTAACCCTCTTCCCCGGAATTCAAGTTTTGATATCTTATGAGTATTACTTGCCAGTACTGTTTTATAGTACTGACCCCTTCGGGGCTGCTATTCCAATGCAGCCGACAGGTTTGAAGTCTGACGACGTTAGCTTGGGAATCCCTCCGGCTTGGCCTGGGCAGGGATATGGTGCCTTCGTTTATCTTCAGGACTCTTAGTCCAATTTGTTTCTTGTCCGTAGCCGGACGCTACCCGCTTCCGTTGTTATTTGGATCTTTGTATTGTATCTTTGCTCTTGACTCGGTGAGTCATTGTATATATGTTCTTTTGTGGGTTCCATCGAGAACTGTTGTAATGTTATCACAATTCCACCCGCATAACGTGTGTGTTGCGACGTGCACGTTATGCCTGGTGGGCGTCCTTTAGGATCGTTATTATGCGGATTTGGCGGAAATCGCTAAGTCTGCATAGTACCGATCTTGGGGCGTTACATCATCCGACACATGATATATATGCTGGAGAAGACAGTGATGAGCAACACGTAATGGAGGAAGACGAGGACACGCGGGCACCGCTAACTTCAGTCGTGCGGGACCCTCATCTCAAAGAACTGCTTCTCAAGAAGACGACTAACTCCAGATCTGCTGCAAGAGAGCAATCTAAGCTAGCGTAATTAGAGATAGACTCGAATACTCCGTTGTATCCAGATTGCGACCCGGATGACTCCTGCTTGAAAGTAGCGCTCGATGTTCTGCAGATGAAGGCAAGATACAAATGGAGCGACGTAAGCCTCGACGCAAGTCTGCGATACTGGCAGAGCAAGCTTTCGAAGAAGAACACGTGTCCTAAAAGTTGTGACGAGGCCAAGAAAATCATGTGCCCCTTTGATTTACCGCACGAAAAATACCACGTGTGCATCAACAATTGCTACATCTTTCGAGAAGGGGACGCGGACAATCCCACATGTCCGGTGTGCAAGGCAGTTCGATACAAGAAAGGGAGGAATAAAGCTACTCGAAAAGTTGTGTGGTACTTTCCGCTCAACCCCCGTCTGCGGTGCTATTTCACGGACTGCAAGGAAGCAAAGCTCATGCGCTCGCATGTGGAGAAGGGAGAAAGTTCTGAAAGATCCAGAGTGGAATGAAAAGGTAAATCTGACACACCCTTCGGATGCATGCCAGTGGAAAGCATTAGACGATGAATATCCAACTTTCGGGGCAGAGCCAAGTAACATTAGGTTGGGTGCGAGCACCGATGGGCTCAATCCGTTTGGCAACCAGAGCAGCACACATAGCACCTGGCTCGTGTTCGTATGGATATACAACCTCCCGCCCTGGCTGTGCATGATGAGGAAGTACATACACATGAGCATGCTCATTCAAGGGCCGAAACAACCAGGCACCGACATCAATCTGTATCTGAAGCTACTGAAAGATGAGCTACACACGTTATGGGAGGAAGGCGGGGTCAACACATGGGACGCCCTCGCAGAAGAATGTTTTCCTATGAGAGCGCTTTGCTCTGTACGGTGCACGACTTGCCTTGCTACGGATACGTCTCAGGCCAGGTGTGCCACGAACATAATGGATGTGTGAGGTGCATGGATGACCCGACATTTCACCAGCTCCAGAAAGATCCCGGGTCTTCGAAAACCGTCTACATCGGCCATCGAAGGTGGCTACACATTAAAGACTCGTGGAGAAGGTGTGGAGACCTTTTCAACCGCAAAGAAGGGATCCGGGGACCTCCACGTAAGAGGTGCGGCGAAGAAATATATGATTTGCTGAATGAATGGGAAGAGTGCCCTCGGCCGGGAAAGAAGCAAAAGGCGCCAAAACCACTCCTGGATGTATGGAAGACGAGGTCCGTGTTTTGGGACATGCCGTACTGGCCCATCCTCGGTACGCCTCATTGCCTAGATCTAATGCATATCACGAAGAATGTGTTCGAGAGTCTATTTGGCACTCTGCTCAACATGCCGGAGAGGACGAAAGATGGGCCGAAAGAAAGAAGCGACCTAATACATATGGGGTATCTGGGAAGTGCTTCACGGAGGACGCCCGGCTATTGATCATGACCAATCGGAAGAGGAGACGGACGGTCCCAAGGGCAAAAGGGTTAAGAGGAACGACTATTACTGCCCCCCTCCTGCTTCACTCTAAGTCTGAACGAGATCGAACAATTGATCAAGTGCCTTCTAGGAGTCAAAGTGCCTTTGGGTTACTCCGGGCTAATAAGCAGATTTTTAGACCCGCAAAAACAAAAGTTCAGCGGGATGAAGTCTCATGACTGTCACGTGATGATGACGCAGATACTTCCAGTTGCGATCCGAGGGATAATGGACAAGCACGTCCGTGAAACCCTTTTTGGCCTCTGTAACTTCTTCGACGTGATCTCCTGAATGTCAATCACCGGGAAGCAACTCTCAAGGCTGCAGGAAGAGATCGTCGTGATACTATGAGAGCTTGAGATGTACTTCCCGCCCCCATTCTTTGACATATGTGTGCATCTGTTGGTCCATATCGTGGATGATATCATCCATCTCGCGCCGTTGTTCTAGCACAACATGATGCCGTTCGAAAGGATGAATGGGGTCATCAAAGGATTTGTTCGTAACAGGGGCCCATCTGGATGGAAGCATCGTTCAGGGCTTTCTCATCGAAGAGTGCACCTCTTTCTGCATGAATTTTCTGGACATGGAGGACCCTGTTGATTTGCCCGGAAACAAGAACATTGGCAAGCTCGATGGAGCAGGTCACAAAAATGGCCGTAGGGAGTTGCATGGGTACCACGCTTCTCGACACACCAATTTTAAAAGGGCAAACTTAGTGGCTCTCCAACACATTCAAATTGTCAATACTTGGGTGGAAAAGCATAAGAGCCTGATTGAGAAGAAGTACACTGACCAGGGCAAGCGGAGGACAGAAGGAGAAATAATTAGAGAGCTGATGCATGTAAAATGCATACATGAACATTTCACTATAATACTTGTATTCCATTCATATTTGAATCATATAAGGGGTATATTACTGTTATTTAATGATTTTTGGTAATTAATAATGATTCCCCTATTTATGGAATTAATCCTGCGCAGGCAGAAAACCCCTATTTATTTCAGGGCCTTAACGATGTCATAATGAGCTGCAAATTTACGGGGATCATTATTTTGGAAGGAGGAAGACCTAGGAGCGAAGGAAGCAAGCAAACGGAGGCCGGGGGGGCAAAAGAGGGTACCCCATGCGGCCCCTGTACCTAGCCGCGTGGGCCACCTCTTTTGGCCCTCGTGGCCCCGTTTGCGTCGATCCTTCTTCCCGAAACTTCCTCGTGACCTAAAAACGACTATAAAAATAGTCCCCCGACGTTTCCCAGAAGGAGGCGGCGGAGAAACACAAAACCAGAAATAGAGAGGCAGAAGGCTGCCACCGGAGAAGATCGGAGGGGGGAAACGCCGCCGGAATCCACACTACTAGGAAACAGGCTACCAGTGGCGCACCTTTTCACAATTCTGTGGCGCATCCCTGGAAATAGTGGATGCGCCACTAAATCCTCGCCACTAAAATATATTTCTGTGGCGCACGCCGGTGGTGCGCCACAGAAATGCCAAATTCTGTGGCGCATCCCAGCACCGTGCGCCACAGAAATATTTTAGTGGCGCATCCCACTTTGGTGCGCCACAGAATTTTTTTGAATTTCAAAAAAAAGGGCGGCCAGATCTAGATCCAGATCTGGATCTAGATCTGGCCGCCGGAATTTCGCCGGAATTTCGTCGGAGCTCGTCGGAGACCGTGTTGCCGTGGGTGGAGGAAGGGGTCGTCGGAGGTCGCCGGATGAGGTCGCCGGAGTGTCGTCGGAGGTCGCCGGATGAGGTCGCCGGAGTGGAGGAGGAGGTCACCGGAGTGGAGGAGGAGGTTGCCGGTGGTGGAGGAGGTCGCCGGAGGTGGAGGTCGTCGGGGTTGAGGTCGTCGGGGTTGTGGAGGTGGTCGCCGGGGTGGTGAGGAGGTCGCCGAGTTGTGGAGGAGGTCGCCGGAGGTGGAGGTGGAGGTGGAGGAGGAGTAGGGGAGAAGAGATGGAGGAGGGAGGAGAAGAGATGGAGGAGTAGAGGAGAAGAGATGGAGGAGGGAGGAGAAGGGGAGAGAAGTGTAGAGGAGAAGGGAAGAGGAGAAAGAAAGAGGAGAAAGAAAGAGGAGAAGTGGAGGGAGAACTGGAGGAGATGAGGAGAAAAGGGGAAAAGAGAGGGAGATGAGGGGCGCCGGCGGGATTCAAATTTTGAATCTCACAATTCTGTGGCGCATGGGCTAGACATGCGCCACAGAATTTTTTTTCCTTTTTTTTCCTTTTTTTTGATTTTGCTGGGAAAATTCTTCTCCTGGCCATAACTTTTTTTTCGTTTGGAATTTTTAGAATCTAAAAAAAGGCTAACCGGGTAAACCCGGGTGAGGGCGGTTCCGAAATTTTCTCTAGTTTTTTTTTAAGGTATTATACGCATTTTTTCGACGTCGTATGCAAAAGTTATGGCCAATTTAATATTTCTTCACCTACTATTGGAAAAAAGGTCAAAATGTGTATTTCAAATTTTCCTACAAACTAGACCCTAAACCTTCCATATATCTAAAAGGATTTTATTTTTTGAATTTTTTATCATTTTGTTTCACTCCGTGCAAAACTAAAAAGGCGATCCACGGGGGGGGGGGGGGGTGGGTGGGATCTGAAATCCGGGCACAATTCTGTGGCGCATGGGGCCACATGCGCCACAGAAAGTAACAATTTTGTGGCGCATGTGGCCCCATGCGGCCACATGCGCCACAGAAAGACATATTTCTGTGGCGCATCTAGACGCATGCGCCACAGAAAGACATATTTCTGTGGCGCATGCCAAGTGGTGCGCCACAAAAAAACAATTTAGTGGCGCATGGAATAATGGTGCGCCACAAATAGCATTCCACCTATAGCTAGTTTCCTAGTAGTGCCACCTCCGGAGGGCTCCACCCCCCTCCGGCGTGTTCATCATCAACATCTACAGCAAGATCATCTCCATCTCCCCCAACTACATCTCCACCGTCTCCATGATGAGGAGGGAGTAGTCCCTCATCGGGGCTGAGGGCTCACGCCGGTAGCTATGTGGTTTATCTCTCTCTCCCATGGTGTGATCTTTATGTGATCATGAGTTTTGTAATCTAGTTGAATCCATAGATGTTACTCTTCTTTATCTTATGAATTATGCTACTCAAGTGGTTTTATTAATGTAATTTCCGGAGTCACCTTTGTCCCATGGTGTGAAGTTGACAGTGTGTGCACCGTGTGTGGCTCTTAGGCTAAAGATTACATGAATACTTATCATGAGTTATTATTTGTGTTGGATATCTCTATGATATTGTGATGTTTGTTAGTACTATCTTTGGATGCGGATAGTGACAAGCATGAAGTGTCCTTAGATGTGGAATGCAACTTTAAGGTGTGCTTTTTGTAGCCCTACACATTGGATTGGTGTTCGTTATCCAACCAGAGGATAGTTCGGGGTAGCATAGTGAAGAGGAAATATCTATGTATTCAATTATATTATTATTGTTGAGAGTGTCCACTAGTGAAAGTATGATCCCTAGGCCTTATTTGCAAACATCGTTTACACCTTTGTATTGTCCTCTTGCATTGAAGAGGATTGGGACACTTTTACATTTTTGTTTTGTTACATTAAACCTCCATCCATTAAGTCAACCATCTTGTTCCATAAACTTGTTTAGTGCATAATCAACTAAAACTTGTGACACTTTAGTTGTAGGGAATAGATAACTTTCCCTTCTTGCTCCTGCGGATCGATACCCTTACTTGCACATTGAGAGGTGCTACAGTGATCCCCTGCTCTTGGGGGTTATCAAGTACTTTTCTGGCGCCGTTGCCGGGGAGCGTAGCGCTTAAGTTTCTATTCTTGTGTGCACTAGACTTTAGATTTATTTTATCTTGTTTTATATATTGCAATCATCTAAGCTTGGGGAGGTTCCTCTTTAACTTGTTTGGTTGTGAAGTTTTTCTTAGTTTTACTTTCAGTTTTAGAAAACCCAAAAATGGAAAACAACAAAAAAATTAGAGATCTTCATGAACTTTATGAACTTTATATTGAATTAGGACATGATGCTTTTGAAGAGATAATTAAACCAATGGGAGTTTGTTTGCATAATAGTGATGGCAATGCTATTAGCATGAATTCTTTGAACACCATTATTCCTAATGCTATGGAAAAGTCTAAGCTTGGGGAAGCGAGTTTATATGAACTAGATAATACCCCGCGCGTTGCTGCGGGAATTCACAGCGATATAAATTAGAAGAACTTGTGTTGCAAGGAATATGTATATCTAGAGTGCTGTACTCCAATATGAAACAAAATTGTAAGGAGTCCCTTGGAAAAAAGGCACATGATTGATGATAGTGCACCACCAGAAAAATGTCCTTCAAATCTCTAGGAAGAATAGCATGATTTGCGGAAAACCAATTAAGTAACAACATAATTTAATCATTCTACCTTGAGCAATCCAGCAATCAACAGAAAGGAGAGATAAGATAACTTTGTTATTAGAAATGTGTTTCCCGAGAATGCACAACTTGTTGCTTATAAATAAACATAATAAGGGAGCCTTTAGAATCAAAAGTTGCCTCAAACGATGGACTGTTTACAAACAAACAAAAAAATGGGGAAAATGTCTAACTATATCCGAGTATTAAGAACTAACTATACCAGAGTATTGTGCTTAAAGAGAAACATAATAATATCAGTATCCTATGGATCAAACAAAATGCCTCAGCTTCTACAGAAGGATTTTGAACTGATCGACATGCCTCTGCTCTGGATGGACCTTCTTTTCAACTTATTTATTCTGAAGCTGACAATGTACTTAGCACACACATGAGCCTATAAAAAAAAGAAATTGCAGTATGAACTATCTGAAGACAACAATGGTATTTTGAATGAAGCTACTGGCAGCTCAAAAAGTATGTTGAGATAAAAAAGGAGCAGAGATTATTACCTTTCTGAAATCTCCTTCACTATAATCTGCTAATAACATGTTGACATCTATATATCTAAAAAAATTGGCAGATGTAATTAATTGCACGATGAAAGCATGTGATGATATGTCGAAATCAAAATCTCCCGAAGATGGTTTGGTTGGTCTATTACTTGCCATCCTGTTTGGTCTCATGTTCTTGAACTGCCCCAGACCCCATTAGTATCTTATTTTCAAAATTGCAATAGAGGCACTGTCCATGTTTAGGCCTACCCGCATCAGAATACGTACATACTAAAGTGAATGATTAGTATACGCGATTCCTTGTCCATAGCTAGGTGTGTCCTTCAATACAGAAGCGCTGCCACATTGATTACAAAAGATAGAAGCACATGATGAAAGACTTGAACCAAATGAACAAACCATGTATCTTGTTCTTAACGCTCTCACAAACCTGTAGAAAAGCGAAGCTTGAACCAATGAACAATTTGTAGAAAAGAGCAGCTTAAACTACCCCATAGAATTTCGTCTCCATATCATTCATTTCGCTCAATCACCAAAAGAAGATCACTCACTACACCCGCAAAAAAAGGGATCACTCACTACAATATTCATTCAGCTAACTGAATCCTGATATAAAATGTGAGGTGTAAAGTAAAATGGCATTGTAAGAGAGAGAACAATTGTACCTAAGCTAGAATCATTAGGTAGAAACTTCCCACACATTATTCTTCAGCTAACCCAACCAAGCACGGACGGTACAACAACATCTGCAAGAAAAAAATACACAAATCATTAAGAACCCCTAGCTCCAAAACGTCGAACATGATACCAAATCTCTGAAACCACAAAATGTATTAAAAATAACAATAACCACTCTGATACATGTTGGCGAGATTAATGATAAATTGATAAGATACAATAATGTAACAATCACTCAATATTACATCTGGTGGTATTAAAATATTACTCAAATACTCATTATGAGTTGCACGTTCAGTATGCATCCAGATTCCCCATCGACGCATCATCAATTGTCACATCCCATCAAATCTCTAGGAAGAATAGCATGATTTGCGGAAAACCAATTAAGTAACAACATAATTTAATCATTCTACCTTGAGCAATCCAGCAATCAACAGAAAGGAGAAATAAGATAACTTTGTTATTAGAAATGTGTTTCCCGAGAATGCACAACTTGTTGCTTATAAATAAACATAATAAGGGAGCCTTTAGAATCAAAAGTTGCCTCAAACGATGGACTGTTTACAAACAAACAAAAAAATGGGGAAAATGTCTAACTATATCCGAGTATTAAGAACTAACTATACCAGAGTATTGTGCTTAAAGAGAAACATAATAATATCAGTATCCTATGGATCAAACAAAATGCCTCAGCTTCTACAGAAGGATTTTGAACTGATCGACATGCCTCTGCTCTGGATGGACCTTCTTTTCAACTTATTTATTCTGAAGCTGACAATGTACTTAGCACACACATGAGCCTATAAAAAAAAAGAAATTGCAGTATGAACTATCTGAAGACAACAATGGTATTTTGAATGAAGCTACTGGCAGCTCAAAAAGTATGTTGAGATAAAAAAGGAGCAGAGATTATTACCTTTCTGAAATCTCCTTCACTATAATCTGCTAATAACATGTTGACATCTATATATCTAAAAAAATTGGCAGATGTAATTAATTGCACGATGAAAGCATGTGATGATATGTCGAAATCAAAATCTCCCGAAGATGGTTTGGTTGGTCTATTACTTGCCATCCTGTTTGGTCTCATGTTCTTGAACTGCCCCAGACCCCATTAGTATCTTATTTTCAAAATTGCAATAGAGGCACTGTCCATGTTTAGGCCTACCCGCATCAGAATACGTACATACTAAAGTGAATGATTAGTATACGCGATTCCTTGTCCATAGCTAGGTGTGTCCTTCAATACAGAAGCGCTGCCACATTGATTACAAAAGATAGAAGCACATGATGAAAGACTTGAACCAAATGAACAAACCATGTATCTTGTTCTTAACGCTCTCACAAACCTGTAGAAAAGCGAAGCTTGAACCAATGAACAATTTGTAGAAAAGAGCAGCTTAAACTACCCCATAGAAATTTCGTCTCCATATCATTCATTTCGCTCAATCACCAAAAGAAGATCACTCACTACACCCGCAAAAAAGGATCACTCACTACAATATTCATTCAGCTAACTGAATCCTGATATAAAATGTGAGGTGTAAAGTAAAATGGCATTGTAAGAGAGAGAACAATTGTACCTAAGCTAGAATCATTAGGTAGAAACTTCCCACACATTATTCTTCAGCTAACCCAACCAAGCACGGACGGTACAACAACATCTGCAAGAAAAAAATACACAAATCATTAAGAACCCCTAGCTCCAAAACGTCGAACATGATACCAAATCTCTGAAACCACAAAATGTATTAAAAATAACAATAACCACTCTGATACATGTTGGCGAGATTAATGATAAATTGATAAGATACAATAATGTAACAATCACTCAATATTACATCTGGTGGTATTAAAATATTACTCAAATACTCATTATGAGTTGCACGTTCAGTATGCATCCAGATTCCCCATCGACGCATCATCAATTGTCACATCCCATATGAAAAAAGCACCGTTGATGCTGGTAAGAACAAAGGAATTGATCGGACCAGCAACCTTGTCAGTCCAAAATCATGCGAGCATCAACAGAGAGAGATTACCAAATGGGCATGGGGAAAGGGGAGCGGCAACACTGCTGATTTAGTATTGGATCTTGACCAAGAGTTGATTAGTGGAGAGCACCATGCTTCCTCCACTTTTTCACGGCTGGATAGATGTAGGGCGTGTAGTAGATCGATTCAGCCGGACATGCATCTCAGCATCTGTTTCGAAACAGGAGGTGCATGTTATGCATCTGGCAGAGGGGAGCGCACCTAGGTGGAGGAGGACTGGAGGAGGAGGAGGAGGAGGAGGGCAACCGGAGGAAATATATAGCAGCAGCTGGCCGCTCGTCTGCCTCGTGGGTTACAGACCTATGGGAAGAAGAAGCGTATTGTGGATTTGTGGAGACGAAACGAAGAGGCATAGTGCAAACTGAAAAGCCCAATCTCTGAGACAATGGAAAAATGACGACGATGCATGAACGACATGGCAACTTGGTGAGGTGGGAGGGATGCATGTGTAGAGAAATGATTTAATGGGTTGCTCCAATTGCTTACGTGGATGGCAGGATGAAGTGGACCAATAAGAGGCATGATGATGTGTATATGTTGCATGTCAAGAGAATTAGGTAGTGGGGGTGATCTTCTTAGTTATATAGGATATCATACATATGAGGGTACTGATCACTTAATGGAACAACACCACACCAGGGGTTATGCCAGTAATCAGTTCCTCTCCCTCCATCTACTACCATCACTCTCCCTTGTAAATAAATGTCTTTAACTTTGAGAAGATTTTTCCATACAGAAAAATCATTTTGTCTGTCTCTAACCCCTCCGTATGGCATTTGTGATTTGGTATTTTGCCTTGATTAGTGATTGCCACATACCACTTTCATCCTCCAACCTCCACCGCCATTTATAGACTAGACTGATATTAAACAATTTCATATCTTTAATCCCCCAAACCCCCTTTACTTTTTGATTTATTGATAAGAGTCCATCTAACCATGTAGTACTTTTTCTTAGTAGCTGCCCCTTGTCAGAAGAAACTCCTCACAATCTTAGTCAGCTCTTTTAGACACTTAGCTGGGAACAAGTACATTGGCACCCCTTCCTCCACTGCCTGTCTCACCCCATCTTCTTCGGAGTCCGAAGTATTGAATATTTCAATTGATGGATCCTTTCAGCACCCCTTCCTCCACTGCCTGTCTCACCCCATCTTGTTGTAGACCTGCCCAGTAGCACAAAAAAGCACTAGGACACGCGAGACGGTTTTATCTTCTCCGGAGTACGGAATATCGAATTGATGCGGTGTGATATATGGGAGGCGCTACTATTTTTAAATTAAATAGTGCGGAAACCGGGGCTTGAACTTGAGACCTCTGGATCTGATAGCATATTGAATTGGTGTACTCGCCCATTATCCTAAAAGTCCGAATTAATAAAAAAGACTAGGTAATATATTTAACACGGAGTATGTCATGCTCATCACATTCATTACAGTACTGGACTGAAAGATCGATGTGACTTGATATGACTTAATTATCATGGGGGCTACCAGTGTCCGATAGATTCGATTTAAGAGCTACGTACAATCATAACAACAAAAGAAAAAATAGAAAGGAATTATTAAGCGAATGGCACTGGTCACAGTTGCTCGATCTCGTTGCTGCGTGAAAAGCTAGCGCCGCTTACAGATTGTAGCCGCCTACGGTACCTGCTCCGCCGGTGGCCTTGGCAGCTGCGGCAGCGGGCTTGGTAGCGGCTTCGGCAGCGGGCTCGGTAGTGGCTTCGGTGGCGGGCTTGTAAGCGGCTTCGGTGGAGGGCTTGGTAGCGGCTTCGGCAGCGGGCTCGGTAGTGGCCTTGGCGGCGGGCTTGGTAGCGGCGGCAGCCTTGGAGGCTGTGGTCATGGCCATGATGGAGTCGCTCAAGGCATCCACGAAGGCGTCGAACTTGGCCTCCGGCGTGGCGGCGATGCTGGCTTTGTAGGCGTCTTTGTAGGCGGCGTTGAGCTCAGGGATCGTCGTCTTCTCGTCGTAGCCGGGGCCCATCTCGTCCTTGAAGGCCTTGCTGAAGGTGGCCTCGAACACGAGGAACTTATCGGACGACGGAGCCTGCTTGGCGGCGGCGGCGGCTAGCTTGACGGACGCGTCGATCTTCTCGATGACCTGCCCCTCGATGAGGGGGCTCTTCACACTGCCGGCGATCGCCTCCTCGGCGGCCGGCTTGACGGCGTGGGCCTCCAGGGCGGCGGCCACCACGCGGATGGCCTCCGTGAGTGTGAACACGAAGACGGCGAACTTTTGCTCCTCCGTGGCGGCGGTGATGGCGGAGGTGGAGATGTAGGCGTGCTTGATGGCCGTGCCGACCAAGCTGCTGAACTCCATGCGCTGGGACTCGGTCTTGTCGGCGAGGAGGCCCTCCCTGATCCCCCTGTTGAAGGCCACGTCGAACACCTGGAACTTGTCGTCGGGCGCCGCCGCGTTCGCCGCCTCTAGAGCCTTCTTGTACGCCGCGTTCACACTCTCCATGAGCTTCTGCTCCTCCGTCGTCGCCTTCCCTGTGTTCGCGGCCGGCGTCGTGCCAGCGGCAGCAGCGGGCGTGTACCCGGCGGGCGTGCTGGCCTCGGCAGGCGTGCTGACGGCGGCTTCAGTGGGCGTCGCTTCGGCGGGCGTGCTGACGGCGGCGGCTTCCGTGGGCGTGGCCTCGGCGGCCGCGGCCTCGGTAGGCGTGCTCCCGGAGGCGTAGGCGGACGTCTCTTCGACTGGCGTGCTGGCGGCAGCAGCACCAGGCGTGTACCCGCCCGCGACCGGCGTGCCGGACTCGGCGGCGGGCGTGCTGGCCTCGGCAGGCGTGGCTTCCGCGGGCGTCGCCTCGGCGGGCGTGGCGGGCGTGTAGCCGCCGGCTTCCGGCCTGTACGCGGCGGCCGGCAACGCCAGCACGAGGGCGGCGGCGAGGAAGAGCGCAACCACGGCGGTCTTGTGCTGCTGGTGAGGCGCCATTGCGAGCTGAACGCGAGCAGCTGAACCTCTGGAGGTCTGCGTTGGTGGATGATTTCTTTGTGAATGATCTGGTGGAGCTTTATAGCTAGAGGCCGCCGAGGCGACGTACGATCTGACCAAGTTGAGAGGCCGTGAGAGCTTCGCGCGGGAGACGCGAGGTGTGTGATGGAGGATTGATCGTTTGACCGAGGCTGTGCATGCCCGACAACCTTTTTTTCGTGCCGGTGCCGCGCGCCGACCGCTACGTAGGAGTACCCTTGTTCCTCGATCGCATGTACTGACCCTTTTTTGGGGTTGTCCTTGGCATGGTGGTTGACCTAGCTACTCTTATTTACCACTTACCAGCCTCTAATATTTTTATTTTCATTTAAAAAACAGGGGCAAAAGCTTTGCCACAGTCTATTGATTAAGGAGAAAATAGAGGTTTTAAGGATTACAACGCTGGCTGAAGGCCCCAAAGGACTAAGAAAGGAAACTAATCTCCCGGTAACAAGTGAAAGAAAACAAAGGAGAAAGGTTTGGAGGCAATCGCACAACACCCCTAGGGCCGGCCGTACTTCCTTTATAATGATCAGATCAGGATACAACTTGTACAACAAGTCTAAGCACCTAACAGAAAACAAAACGATCTAATCTATCTGAACCACTACATTAGATATTAACAGACTAATATCGTTAGCACCTAACAATAAATTCTAACACCCTCCCTCAATCTCAACTGTCACACAAGTTGAGATTGCGCTTGCACCACTGGAAAGCTGGAAGCGGAAGTGGCTTGGTGAAGATGTCAGCAACTTGATCATTAGAAGAAATGAATTTGATCTCGAGCAGCTTCTGAGACACCCTCTCTCGTACAAAATGAAAATCCACCTCAATGTGTTTAGTACGAGCATGAAATACTGGGTTCGCTGACAAGTAAGTTGCACCAAGATTATCACACCACAAAACTGGTGCTCGTGATTGTTGAATTCCCAACTCACCAAGAAGAGACTGTACCCATATAAGTTCAGCAGTGGCATTAGCAAGAGCTTTATATTCTGACTCTGTACTGGAGCGTGAAACTGTGGCTTGTTTACGAGCACTCCAGGCGATCAAATTTCCTCCAAAGAAGATTGCATATCCCCCGGTTGATCGCCGATCATCTACACTCCCCGCCCAATCCGCATCCGAAAATGCTGACAATAAATCTGTAGAGGCAGGCCGAAGTGACAACCCAAGAGCCAAAGTGAACCGAATATAGCGAAGAATCCGCTTCACCGAAGACCAGTGACTGTCACGAGGAGCATGGAGGTACTGGCATACACGGTTGACCACATATGAGAGATCTGGATGTGTCACCGTAAGGTACTGGAGGCCACCTACAATACTGCGGTATAAAGTTGCATCATCAGAATCAAGAAGTTCTCCATCCGAAGCAGACAACTTATCTGAAGCTGACATAGGTGTGTGCGCCGGTTTGCATTTGAGCATACTGGACCGGCAAAGCAGTTCAGAGGCATATTTCCGTTGAGAGAGTAACAATCCACCCGCAGAAGGGCGAAGCACTTCAATTCCAAGGAAAAAATGGAGTGCACCGAGATCTTTTACCACAAACTCTGTCCTGAGATCCCGAATGAGCTGATCCGGTGCATGAGGTGAAGAACTGACAACAATAATATCGTCAACATAGACGAGTAAGAAAGTGACAACCTTGGGCCGTCGACAGATAAACAGTGATGAATCAGCAGCTGAAGCAATAAAACCGAGAGTACGAAAAACGGAACTGAGTCGTGCATGCCAAGCACGAGGCGCCTGCTTCAAACCATAGATAGCCTTGTCAAGACGACAAAGATGATGAGGATAAGCAGGATCTTCATACCCAGGAGGTTGCCGCATATACACCTCTTCATCAAGCACACCATTGAGGAAAGCATTCTGAATATCGAGTTGTCGAAGATGCCATCCACGAGAGACAGCAAGAGAGAGTAAGAGCCGAATCGTCGTCGGTTTGACCACTGGACTGAATGTATCATCGAAATCCACACCTTGACGCTGCTTGTAACCTTTCGCAACGAGGCGTGCCTTGTATCTCTCAATGGAGCCATCTGCATGTTGTTTTACTTTAAAGATCCATTTTGAGTCAATGATGTTGACCCCTAGCGGACGAGGTACCAAGTGCCAGGTATTGTTCTTCAAAAGTGCATGGAACTCATCATCCATCGCTGCTCGCCAGTGAGGAATAGAGAGAGCCACACGGAAATCCCTTGGTTCAGCACTGGGAGACGAGGCTGCATGATCCATGCATGTCGCCAGCCACGCGACGGTGCCGTCTGTTTGATCCCGAGGCTTGCAAATGTTGTTCCGGAGTCGCGTCACGGGCCCAAGTGTTGGTGGCGGGGGCCCATGTGCGGAAGGAGCTCCAGAGCTGGCCGACCCAGGCGATGTGGGCTGGCCAGTAGCAGACGACGAAGACCCGGCAGCAGGCGATGAAGGACTAGCTCCAGGCGACGGAGGCCCATCTGGCGAGGAGGAGGCAGTGACCGAGCCTAGGCCACTGTCAAGGTCCAGCGCAGCGACACGCACGGGGGAGCGTTGCATGTGTTCGCTCGATCCCGAGGCGTTCTCATGCACGTCGATCGTAGGTGCGATCGGATCGACGTAAAGCTGCATACCACGTCCTGTACATGCACCATGGTTAGGAAGCAACAACGGGGTATACGCAACATCATTGAATTGACCAGGCGAGGCAGGAGTAGAAGACATAGGAAGAACAGACTCGTTTGATGCCATGCTAGCAAAGGGAAAACTAGACTCATCAAATATGACATCGCGAGAAATATACACGCGATTGGTAGGAATATGGAGACACTTATAGCCCTTATGAAGCGAACTGTACCCAAGAAATACGCATTTCTTTGAACGGAATTCAAGTTTGTGATTATTGTAAGGACGGAGGTGAGGCCAACACGCGCACCCGAACACTTTGAGAAAAGTATAGTCGGGAGTCTCCCCCAACAGACGTTCCAAAGGAGTTTTCATGTCTATAACTCGACTTGGAAGACGATTAATAAGAAAACATGCTGTGGTGAAGGCGTCACTCCAAAAGCGAAAAGGTACCGACGCATGAGCAAGAAGAGTAAGACCAGTTTCAACTATGTGTCGGTGTTTGCGCTCTGCGGTGCCATTTTGTTGATGGGTGTGAGGGCAAGAAACCCTATGAGTGATGCCAATATCGGAGAAAAATTTATTAAGACGGATATATTCGCCGCCCCAATCTGTTTGTACATGAATGATCTTGTGGTTTAGGAGACGCTCAACATGGCGTTGGAATTGAAGGAACACATTAAAAACGTCAGATTTTTGCTTAAGCAGATAAAGCCAAGTGAAACAACTGTATGCATCAATAAAACTGACATAATATTTGTGACCACTAACTGAGGTTTGGGCATGTCCCCATACATCTGAGAAAATAAGCTCAAGAGGAGCCTTTATTACATGATTTGAAATAGGAAAAGGCAATTGGTGACTTTTGCCTTGTTGACAAGCATCACAAATTGCATTATTGCGACTAGACTCCGACGGAACATCACTATGATGAAGGACATGTTGGACGACCTGTGAAGCAGGATGACCTAAACGACAATGCCATTGTTCACGAGACACTCAAAGACTCCCAAAAGCTTGTTTGACGATTGGTGGTTCCAGGGGGTAGAGGCCGCCGCGACACCTCCCTCTAAGCAGAATTTCCCACGTTTCCCAGTCCTTCACAAGTAAATCATTGGGATGAAATTCACAATAGACAGGATTATCACGCGTAAGTTTCTTAACGGAAAGAAGACTACGAGTAATGGAGGGAACATGCAACACATTTTTGAGACGCAAATTGTTAGATGGAGTGGGGAGAATGCCTTGGCCAACATGATGAATACGCATACCTGCACCGTTGGCGGTGTGGACGTGGTCGTTGCCGCCGTAGACCTCCTTCATGGTGAGCTTGTCGAGGTCGTTGGTGATGTGATCCGTCGCCGCCGTGTCCGCATACCAGCTCGGATCGATCGGGTAGGACGGTGTGTGTCCTTGCTCAGGGACTGTAGCTGCAGCGGCTTGACGAGGTGCACCACCGCCGTCGTTCCCAACACCAAGGAACTCCCGCTTGAAGCGCTTGAAGCACTTGGACGCCACATGGCCCACCTTGCCGCAGAGTTGACAGACAGGGCGGTTGCCACTGCCGCCAGCGCCCCCCATGTTCTGCTGGTTGAACCCGCCGCCGCCGGCTGCAGAAGCCGGTGCATATGGAGTGGGAGGCTTGATCGGAGGCAGAGGGCGACCGTCCGTGCGGTAGAACTTGCCACCGCCGCCAGGCTGCTTGCTGAAGGAGAGGTTGGCGGAGTACTGGTTGGTGTTGAGCTCCGCCTTGCGCCCCTCGATGCGGTACTCCGCACTGAGCAGCTGCGCGTACAGATCCCGAAGAGGCATCGGCGTCGTGCGCGCCGTGACGCGGTCAACCAGCGCGTCGTAGTCGCCGTCCAAGCCCGCCAGCATGTAGGAGATGATCTCCTCGTCCTCGAGCGGCTTGCCGATGGATGCAAGAGTGTCGGTGAGGTTCTTGACCTTGGTGAAGTAGAGCGACATCGGAGCGTCCTGCTTCTTAAGCGTGGACAGCTTGAACCGAAGCTGCATGGAGTGCGCGGTTGACTGCGCCGCAAAGCTGTTCTCCAGCGTTGCCCACGCATCCCTGGAGGTGATGACCGCCATCAGCATGCCGACGACGCCCTCGGACGCATTGCCGAGGATAGCAGACAGGATCGCTTGGTCCTGTTGCATCCAGCGCTGGTAGGCTGGATTGGGGATCTCCTTTGGCTCCCCGGTTTCTGCAGCTTTTGGATTAGGGGTGAGTTCAGAAGGACATGGGAGAAGGCCATTGACATAGCCCATAAGGAGATGGCTTTTGAGGATGGGGACGATCTGTGTACGCCACAAAAGGTAGGTCTCAGCCGAGAGCTTGATGAGGTTCAGGTTTTGGAAGGTGTAGGGACCCGACAGTGCGGAGCTGGAGGTGTTGGAAGTTTGGCCAGAGAAGCCGCCAGAGGAGAAGAGCCCAGAGGCAGCATCGGACTTGGTGGAGGAGGTGGCCATTGGAGCAGGGCGTGGTTAGATCCGATCTAGCTCTGATACCATGAAAGAAAACAAAGGAGAAAGGTTTGGAGGCAATCGCACAGCACCCCTAGGGCCGGCCGTACTTCCTTTATAATGATCAGATCAGGATACAACTTGTACAACAAGTCTAAGCACCTAACAGAAAACAAAACGATCTAATATATCTGAACCACTACGTTAGATATTAACAGACTAATATCGTTAGCACCTAACAATATATTCTAACAACAAGAACTCCGAGTGCCTAGCTCCCGCGCCTTTGCCCACGTACAAGCCTCGTCCTTGATCCGGTCCAAGATGATCCATGGAAGAGTGGATTTGCCTCGGAAAACCCTAGCATTTCTTTCGCCCCAAAGTTTTCATGAGATAAGCATAGTGAGGGAGGCCACCGCCTTTCGGCGGGAAGAATTACTCATGGTCATGTGAGCCCACCAATCCCGGACCCATTGGAAATTCGTCCAAGTGCTTGTGTCCATTCAGGGGAGGCCAAGCTATCCCTTCACCATTTTCCAAATACAAAGGGTGAAGCGGCACTGGAACATGAGGTGGACAGCTGATTCCTGAGTTTGCTTGAAAAGCAGGTAGCGGTCGCAATTGGGCCATCCACGACGTTGAAGACGACCCGCCAGCCAAATCCAATTTTGAATGATGAGACAAGCAAAGAATTTGCATTTGGGGGGAGGCCACACCTTCCACACCGTGCTCTGCATGTTTGAGGAAATGAGCCCCAAAAATTAGGCATGGTACGCCGAGCTTGCAGAGTAGGTACTTGAGGAGGAGAGGGTCCAAGTGATGGTGTCAGGAGTGTCGTCAGTGAACTGCACGTCCTGTAGTAAGGTCCATAAGGCCACAAATTGTTGAATCTGAGGTAGGGTGAGACCATGAGCAACTTTAATTTGACCGATCCAGGCGTCATCACGTAAGGCATTGCGCACACACCATTTTTTGCGTTTTGATATCATAAAAATTAAAGGAGCGATGTCTTTCGGCCGGTTCCCATTTAACCATGGAGATTCCCAGAAGGGGCCCTTCTACCTGTTTCAGAATTTTTAAAACTTAAAAATAGTGTTTTTGAATTTTTCAAAAAAAAGGCTCCATGAGCCCGTGCTCCAGAATGACGCACTCGGCACATGACCCTTACCATACTGACATACATCATTAATTAGAACCTGCTATTTTTTGTTTATTTTGTGTGGGATGAGATGAGTCATTTAGGTATGTTTGCTAAAATAACTACGTACAAATCTGTTGTTGTGAAATGTTGCTTATCATGCAATTCATTTATGCTAACTTGGCAATCTTGACCATGTGATGTGATTCTTTTGTGATGTTAGTTTTAGTTCTGCATGAACCGCCATATGGTATCTTCGCATATGTGTTGAATACGTAAGGCTAGCCATAGTGGAGAGTATCAATGTGGTACTATGCATATGATAGTAGTCTATGTTACTACTTTTATAATCTATCTATTTATTTATACTATAATATTGTAATAGGTGGTGATGGTACGTCATTTTTATTTCCGATTTTACCCTTCGAAAATTAGAAATATTACGGTGTTTGCCACCGCCAATTAAAACTAAACCGTTCCGTTTGTTAAGGCACCACCGCCTCTGCTTCTCCTCCACCCGCGACTGAGCCCGCAGGCCACCTCGATTCAGGCGATGCGCCGGCAGGAAGCGCCTCCGCTACCGCAGCCGAGGTCAGGCCTCCGTCGCTGCATCCGAGATCAGGGTTAACTGTGTTTCCCGTAGAAACGACGCGGTCGGAAACGACAAGGTCATCGCGCACGCGCTGCAGGAGGAGCTCGCCCAGGTCACCATGGCCGAGGCCTTAGGAGGAGCTCGCCCCATTCGCCATGGCCGAGGCCTCAGGGAACTCTCCGATGTGGCTTTTATTCTTCTCCCATCCCCAAACGAGATCTAACGCCAACCAATCCCCTGCGCCGAGACCAGAGACGGAGGGGAAAAGCTGGAGGTGAGGTCGGAGGGAGGGGGACAGATGGGAGGGGTCGGAGCTGAGAGACGAAGGGACTTGGACGTGGCATGCTAATTGCTATTATCGCCGTCGTGGGGTCCGTCGTGGAGGTGGCGCGTCGTAGCCTCACCCTCAAGGTCAAGGAGGTGGACGCCGAAGCTGGCATATATATGCTCGCTGTACTCGGCACGGCGTTCCCGGCCTACCGGGGATGCGGAGGAGCACCCGCCGCTCACGCTTCGCCAGCGCGCCCGCGCACACCCACAGAGCCGCCTGGAACAGGTCGCCAACGACCAGCCACGGCCAGATGCGGACGATAGACGGTGGATACGGAGCCACGGACCAGCGCGGGGGCAAGTGGCCGAGCTGCCGCGCACGGCCGGTCGCTGTTCTTTCCAACGAGAGTCCAGCGCTTTACTGATCTGTAAGGCCGCGCGAATCGACTCCGTTTCTCGGAATCCGGCAGCCTGCGTTTGCATCATCTCCTTCTCTCCAAGCACGCCTGCCCTGCCGCCTCTTCCGTGCTTGGAATTTGGAAACGAGGGGTAAGGGGACGCTGCGATTCGACCAGCCATGGCGTGGAGGAGATGTGGTCATGTGCTGATGTGCTCGGTTCTTGAGAGAGCTGGCAGATTAGAGATAGTGATTCCGAATTGATTTGGGATGATGCATGCAGAGATTTGAGAGAGATTGTGTGACAAGATTAAGAGAAGTTGGTTCTTTACGACTGTTTGTTTGAGTCTTTGAGAGGGAGAGAGCCGAGGCTACTTTGCATGTGTGCAGTGTGCTGCTGATTTGCTGGAGAGCAGACACCTGAGACTGAGAGTGGAGAGATTCTAGCGTTGCTTCCTGCTTACATGCCGCTGCTTGAGGGCAAATCGATTGAGCGAAGCTGTGGGATTTATTTATTTTGGTTGTGCTTGCTGCACCTGCATGAGAGAGGACACAGGGTTGAGAGATTTATTTTTATTGGATGTCTTTGCTGCACGAGAGAGCAGAGATGACCCTACTGTGCTGCTGCGTGTTTGATAGTTGCAAATACTGGCAGATAATAGATATTTTTTCTAATGATTTTTCAGGTCCATGAGTCATCGACCTATCTACAGTTCATTGTCGTCGTCGTCACTTGTTTGGACGGGCAATATTAGTAAATTTGTGGAAGCAATGTCTCCAATTTTTTGACAAACGTAATACTTTCTACAAAGTGTAGTAACCACGACAGCATTGTTGAAGTATTACTTTGGACTTCTTAAGTCAAAATTATTTTTACGTGTCGTAATTTTAGGATAAATGTTTCATAGGTCTATCCATATAATTTTCTAGATGTCCCGTAGCAACGCACGGGCATTCAACTAGTAGGTAGTAACATGTGTATGATATGATGTAATATTGCATTTATTAGGTTGTAGACTCGGTTTACCTTTGAATGTGTTATGTTACTGTATGTACCTATGGTACTGATGGTTAATTATAGATTTGTAGTGACGCGTCAACTTTTTACCAACATGACATGCATGATATTGATTATGATACCCTTATTATGGCTAGTCTAAGAATGATTTTATAGGTTTTGTGAGTAGTAGTCTAGTGTTAAAAATACATATCATGTAGCTGATTCTTTTCTTGGATAATTTTTATGTGGCCGAAACTTTCAATATTACTCCCCGCAAAAATATATTAATAAGCTCGTATATCAGTACTATAATTTATCTAAAAAACTACACACTGTTAAACTCGATTCACCGGTATATATTCCATTAAAGGACTGGATCTCACTTCTCATGGGGATTACAAATTAACAAAGAACTTGAAAATTTAATTATTACAAGCATGCATGCGCGCTCGATCGCGCCTGCATGAAACGAAAACGAAGATTAATTATCAACAAAATCGCTCGCCTCCCGTGCCATGCACATACCATACAGTGGTATGTCTGCATGATCCATCTATACTCTTAGTCTTAGCGAGCTAATCCGAGTTTGTAGCCACCCGCAGCGCCGGTGGCAGCACCAGCGGCGGCGGTTGCAGCACCGGCGGCGGTGGTTGCAGCACCGGCGGCGGCGGTTGCAGCACCGGTGGCAGCGGCGACGGGCTTGTTGACCTTCTGTACCTCGGACATGGCGGTGATGGCCTTGGTGAGCGCGGCCTCAAAGACGGCGTACTTGACCTCCGGCGCGGCCGCGACGGTGGCGGCGTAGGCCTGCTTGACGGCGGCCTCGAGGGATGGGATGCACTTGTAGCCATCGTAGGCTCCGCCGACGCTCGCCTTGAGGGCCTTGTTGAAGGCGGCCTCGAAGACGGTGAACTTGTCGTTGACGGGGGCGGCGTTGGCGGCGGTGGCAGCGACCTTGAAGGCGGCGTCGATCTTGTCGACGATCTGCAGGTCTCCGGCGGGGAGCTTGGCCGCGCCGGCCTCCTCGTTGGCGGGCTTGACGGCGTGGGCCTCGAGGGCGCCGGCGATGACGCGGAGCGCCTCGGTGAGGGAGACGACGAAGGCGTCGTACTTGGCCTCGGGGGTGGCGCCGTCGGCGGCCTTGTAGGCGACGTCGTAGGCGGCGTCGAGCTTGGCAACGAGGCCGGGCGCCGTCGCTGCGGCTGCGGCGGCCTGGGATGACTTGCTGAAGGTGGCCTCGAAGGTGGTGAACTTGTCCGCCGCAGGGACGTTGGCGGCGGCGGCCACGGCCGCCTTGAAGCCGGCGTTGATATCCTCGATCAGCTTCTGCTCCTGGGTAGTCGCCTTCCCTGCCGCCGCAGCCGGGGCTGCGGGGGTGGCGGGGGTGTAGGCGGCGTCGGCGGCGTAGGAGACGGCCGGGCCCGCCACGAGGGCCACGGCGAAGAACAGAGCCACCGTGTACTTCTGCACCGCCATTGCTCTACTGCTGTCGGATGTCGAGGAAAGATATGGGATGGATTTGTGTTGTGAGGAGAAAGGGCTCGCTCTAGCTCTATATATACACACGGGTGGATGCATGGTGAGAGGCCGGGAGAGCTTCGCGCGCCAAAATTAGCTACTTCCATTGCATGTCATTGCCTTCCTCTACCTCCAATCTCGTTGTGTGTCGTGTTGACCAGACTCATTCCTTCTCTAATTTCCTGTTTTTCTAAGCTGTTTATATATTCTTTTTTTCTTGAGAATTGTTAATATCTTCTTTTGGAAAATGCTTCCTATAGGGCGACACCTACGCGAGTGAAGCCTAGGTTGCTGGCCTCGCTCGCCCGCGTGCTGCCTGTTAGGCCGTCTGTTCGCGTATGTTGGGCCTAATAAGCAGCAAAGGTATTTTTCTGGCCCAGTTTTCGCCTGTGAACTGAACCCACTGGCCCATGTAGGAAGCTATCTGCAGTTCTGCACCGCCGTCTGTTTGTTAAGTCATTCATCATTTATTCAACGTTGCATACATATTTTAAAAATGGTAACAAACTCGCACAAGTTTTGTTGTGAAAACAGAGGCGAGTTGTTGCAAATTTTTCAGAGTGTCTCCTACAAGTTGTCTTTTCACGGTTTTTTGTATGTTCCATATGTGTTTTCGAATTGTAACAAATCCGTATAATTTTGTTGAGAGAGCACACACGATATGTTGCAACATTTTCTATTACAAGTTTGCCTGTTTATTTGATTTTTCTATGATGTTTACCAAAATATTGCACACACATGGATTTTTTGTTGTGAGCGTTTATGATTTTTTTAAAATAGTTGGTGTGAGTTGTTGCAAGGTTTCCGGGGCGTTCGCTACAAGATGTGTGGCTACAAGATGTGTGTTTCCATTGTTTTTTTTATGTTGGATATGTACTTTTAAACCGTTACAAATTCGTATGAATTTTATTGATAAAACACACGCGAGATGTTGCTACATTTTCTGGGTGTTGTTACAAGATTGTGTGTTTATCAGATTTTTGGATGATATTTATCAAAATGTTGCAAACACGTGGATTCTGTGTTTTAAGTGCTTATAATTTTTGTTAAGATAGGTGGTGTGAGTTGTTGCAAATGAATCCGCAGATTTTTTTTGTTGCTTAACCACTTTTAAATTGCTACAAAGACATGAATTTTTGTTGTAATCAGTCATGATTTTTGTTAAAATTGTTGGTATTTTTTTTGTGATTCAGTATGCGGCAACAATTTGTATTTAACCATTCGTATAGCATTACTTTTTTTGAAATTTTGTGACGACTTGTTGCAATAGTATTTTTTTTTTGTACACGGGTGAGAAATTTTGTTGGATTACTCGGAATTTTGTTGCAATGGTAGATAAATCACACGGTGGTGTTTTTCTGTTGTAAATATCGAGATTTTTTTTGCTGTATACCCCTTCGTTAAGTGAGGGCTGATGTGAAGTGCGGTTGTTTTTCAAAAAACTAAGGGACAAAAATATAAAATACCATGTGACTTATTTTAGGTTGTTGATCTGGATCCGATGGTTGTGGAGGGGACCTAAGGTTCCCTTTTTCAGGGCGACCTACGCCTAGAGTTGCCCTATACTTTTTGTTTGCACTGAAACCTGGAAGCTTTATACGACACTAACATCCTATTACATTATTCTAGAAAGCTGTGAATTAAGAATTCCGGGCTTGAATAAGCTAGCCAACTATTAGTCCCGTCCACGGTGCTTGCTTAATATGCACACAACTTTTTTTAGCTATCTCCCCAATTTCTTCTAGGATAAGCGCAACAGTTGATCGAGAATTGTCACGCAAAGACCAGAGATTCATTGTGTGTTGTGTTGACCAGACTCATTCCTTCCCTAATTTCATTTTCTCTATGTTGTTTATATATTCACTTCTCATGTCGCACTTATGAACTCCGGGTGCATCCGCCTCGAGACCGTCGTCTGGGATACTTCAATCTAGATTGCTAGCGGCTTGCTAGAAGACTACATGATGTTTAGGCGCCCCGTTTTAGTCTTCTTCCAGTGGTTGATATTTTTGCATACTTTGTCTAATTTGTGAGATGTAAACTCTTTAAACGTTTAAGCTCTGCAATAAAATAGTTGTGTGCATCAATTGATACATAGTTCTTTGGAAAAAAAGTTGACTGTGAATCCTGCAAACGCCATGGTCAAGTATGCGGCTCACACAGCCTTCCCTCATCCAGGATCCCTCAGAAGAGGATCAAATTGGCCCTCGCGAATAAATTGATAGACTATCTTTTCAAGCGTAACATAAAAAAGAAATTTCATCATATGTGATTTAGTCCGTATAATATATGTCCGGAAGACATCCGTTGCAACTTTCCGAGGAAGCAAATTACCTTTCCGAGGAAGAAAATTAGTTGAGTGTTACCATTTCATTACCTAAAATGAATCAAGCGGATGGGGAAACGAAATAATATGTACAAAGTCGGAATTAAAACATGAGCATCTTGCTTCCTCTTGAGAGATGGAGCATTTGACTTAGACTCGCACGAGGTTCCCATGAAACATAAGCGGACATGCCCAAAGCGTGGAAGGAACACATCAGACATAGTGCTAAGTCCAAACTCGCCAACTCGGAGGTATCGAACCAACACCATTTGATGGTCCAAACTATATGATGCCGAATTTTAGGATGTAACACATTGATACTTAGTCTTGTCCGGGTAGAATCGCTCTAAGGAACCGAACCAATCGTATGAAGCCCATTACACCTACAACGCCAAACACGATAAATCGACTCTCCATAGAATCCTACTACTCACTCATAGGGTCCGACCTACAAGTGCATCATATCAACAACTTGTGTTGCTCCAAAGTTAAACATAGATAGACTTCGGGGAAATTTTGGGATAACTTTTGAGCACTTAGAACAGATCAACATCTAGTTGTGACTGAATTCCCCGTTTGATAGGATCGATATACCTATACTCAAAGTGATCATTCTATCTCTAAAAGCTATTAAGATCCTTAATCTTGCCAAAATCCTTCCAGCATTTTTAAGAGTTGTCAACCATCTTACAACTACCATGGGTACATTTTTCTTCATTGGAAATACAAAATAAGGTACACAAGTTTAAATATGAACTACTATTATTATAGAACAAAATACCAACATGCATTGAACCAAATATATATACAATGCGAAAATAGGTTTTACCTTGATTCTAAACATTTTTTGTGTGACACCTTTTGCTATGTACCTTGATCAAATTTTACAAAATTTAAATGTGACCAGAAACTAAAATGCATTGTATTTTGGCAGAGTAGCCAAAGGTGGTTTTGCTCTTGCAGCGAGCGGCGGCGTTAGGTTTTGTCGTGGAAACAAATCTGCCAAGCAACTCAAAGTTGGCGTCTCACGTGCACGCCTGGGTCTGAGACCCGAAACGCTCGGCCCACCCCCCGACCCAAACCCAATCTCGCGCAAAATTTCCCACCCTGCGAACATAGATCACGCACAGCCGCCACCGGCAACCAATGCCACCCGCCGCCGCCGGCCGCCACTGCTGCCGGCGGCCAAATCCTAGCCGCTGCTGACCACCGCCGACCTTCCCCGCCATGCCCCGCCTCCTCGCCCCGCTTCCCTCCCGCTCGCGCCGTCGCCGCCTCCTCGCCATTCTGTCGAACAGCTTCTCGGCGTCCACCGCCCCACCACACCGCGCGCCGCCGCCTCTGCCGCAGCTCTCCCCGCTGCTTCCCCTGCCCGAGGCTTCCCACGCGTCCGTCTCCGCCGCCGCTGCCGACATCGCCGTGTCGTTCCGCAACTGGTTCCTCGTGCCCCGCGCCTCCGAGCCGGTCTCCGCCCTCGACGCGATCTACGAGGCCCTCGCCGTGGATGACGAGGCGGCGCTCCGTGCGCTTCCACTCACGGAGGAGCTCGTACTGTCGGTAATCCGCCACCGCCCGCGGAGGCTCCCGGAAGGGGACGCCCTGCTTCTGCTCCGCCTCAAGTTCTTCGACTGGTCAGGCCGCCGCCCGCGCTACCGCCACACGCGCGTCGTGTACCATGCAGTATTCCGCCTGCTCTCGCGCGCGCGCCGCGCCTCCGTGGTGCTCGACTGGCTCCGCCTCTTCTCCACCACCTCCGCCTCCGCCGCCCAGCTGCGCTTCCACGACACGCTCGTCGTAGGCTACGCCGTCGCGGGCGACCCCCAGCGCGGGCTCAGCGTCCTGGGCCGCATGCGCTTCCGCGGCGTCGACCTGAATGCCGTCTCCTCTCGCATCCTCCTCAACTCACTCGTCGACGCCTCGCTCCACGACTTTGCCGACTCCTTCGCCCGCAACCTTGCTGCTAGTCCTCATTCAATCTGCATCCGTATCAAGAGCCTCTGCCGCCGAGCCCGCCTCAGCGACGCCGTAGCGCTGCTTGACACCCTCCCTTTCGCCGAAGCATCCAGAGGCCCTGCTGCTGGCGCTATCGTCACAGCGTTCTGCCAGCGTCGGCGCTTTGATGAGGCAGCCCAGATTGTTGATAAATTCTCGTCATGTGATGTGTACGGCGCATGGATCCATAGTCTCATTGAGGCTGGGATGCTTGATACTACATTGCAGTTCCTTTCTGATAAGAAGGCGGCTGAGGGATATATCCCTGATGGTCAGCGGTATAATAAGCTTGTGTACCGCCTGCTCCGCAAGAACAGACTTGGTGAGGTGTATGATATGCTTGTGGAAATGATGGAGGAGGGCATTGCTCCAGGACTTTCGACCATGAATGCTGCACTTTGCTTCTTTTGTAAAGCCGGGCTTGTGGAAGTTGCCATGCATTTGTATAGGTCTAGAATGGAGCTTGGGATTAACCCTAACAAGGATGTCTATAATAATCTGATCAGGGCACTGTGCCGCGGTGGGGCCACAGAAGAGGCGTGTCTGGTATTGGAGCAGTCGATGGCAGACGGGTTCTTTCCTGGCCGTCAGACATTTGCGATGTTTACAAATGTACTGTGCCAGGAAGGGAAGCTTGATAAGGTGAGGGAGCTGCTTGATAGGGCGCTCAAGCAGGAGGCGTGGCCAATGGACAGTGTGTTGGCCAAGTACCTTGTGGCATTGTGCAAGAGCGGGAATGTGGACGAGGCATGTACAGTGCCTCAGATAGCGAGCAGCAAGAACCCTGCGGGCCTATACCGTTACGAATCAACTTACAAGAGCTTGATTAGGGCACTAATATTGATTAGGAGGGTGGATGTGCTGCCAAAGCTCATGCTCGAAATGCAAGATATGGGACACATTCCAACTAAAAGCCTCTATCAGTCAGTTGTTTGTGCGTTGTGTGAGGAGAGTAGGTATGGTGAGGTTCTTGAGCTGCTGGAGAGCCAGTTGGGGAGAAATGAACTACAGCCCCGTGTGTGCTATAACTACTTCATCTCTGGGGCTGGACACGCTAAGAAGGCTGATGTTGCCAGGGAGGTGTATAGCCGAATGGAGTGTGCGGGGATTGAACCATCCGTAGAAACCAATATCCTTCTTCTCATGAGTTACCTGAGGAGCAAGCGTATTGGTGATGCACTAATGTTTTTCAACTGCATTCATGAGAAGAAGGCACCTGGGACCAAGATGTATAACATATTTATATCTGGTCTATGTGAAGCTCGGAAGCCGGAGCAGGCGATGGTATTTTGGAGGGAAGCAAGGGATAAAGGATTAATCCCGAGCATCAGCTGCTATGAACAGCTTGTGCTCCTTTTGAGCTCAGTTAATGATTACGACAGTGTTGTGAAGATTATTGATGACTTCAGGGAAACAGGTCGCCCTGTTTCAGCCTTCTTGTGCAATGTGCTTCTGTTGCACACACTGAGGGGCAGCGATCTTCTGAAGGCTTGGACACGTTCAGAAGATAGATCAGCGTCTGTTGAAGTAAGAGCTGAAGAGATCAAAGGTCGTGGGGCAGGACGAATCTTGATTGGACAACTTATTGAGTTGTTTGCAAGTGGTATCCGAAACAGGAGTGACTTGGAGGTTTTAGAAGAAGGTTTAGAACAGTTCTTTCCTGTCGACATTTTTACTTACAACATGCTGCTACGGGGATTGAGTATGGCAGGGAGGATGGATACTGCCTGTAACATGTTCGAAAGGCTGTGCAGAAAGGGGTATCGACCAAATAGATTTACATTTGATATAATGATACATGGCTTCTGCAAGCATGGCATTCGAAGCGAGGCTGAAAGGTGGATGGAGGCAATGCACCGAAATGGGTTTTATCCCACCTGGTACACTATGAGGTTATACAACAATACTTCCTCCCGAGTGCATGATCAGAATGCCATTTCATTTGTTGTATAAGCAATTACCAATCTTGGCCTCGCATCCATCTGCTGGTCTATTTAATCCTATGACTTTGCTGAAACAGGTAATGTATTATCAAACCTTTTTCTTTGATTAATTTTCTACTGTATTATGAGGTTTAGTTGCTTGAGAGATTTGCCAGAGATCTGAGATTTTGCTGTTGGTTTTATGACACATGGGATTAATCCCTTGCACCTTATTTTAGACTCGTCGCATTAGCCTACTGGATATTAATTTGCCAGACATGACAGTATGTTGGATCGACCATTTTCATGGCAACCCCACACGGCTTTCATAGTTTACAAAGATACGTGGCATTTTCTGTTGTATTTGCACAAGCTACAACGTCTGTGCGATTCGTTGCATTGATAGAACTGATCATGTGATGTACATTAAAGTGGTTGTATTTGATTGAGTTATACAAATGTCTAGAAGTCTGAAGTTTACAACAGTTAGCTTTTAATATTTATACTACAATGTTCCCACAATAATTTAGTTCAGTGTCTTACATTTCTTTCCCTCCCAATTTGAGCATTGTGCAGGCACTCTTTTTGAGGATCATACATATCCGTGAGGAGAATATTTGTACACATAACATTATTGCATCCGTGAACCACGGCTCACCTGGCACAACATAGCGTCGAAGACGTATCTAGGGTATCAGTTTACCTGTAACATTGATTTTTTCCCCCTTCGCCCATGATGTATTCTACTAGTCGTACACAGTTTTGCGCTGTTTATCTGGTGTAACAATAATAATTCAGTAGTCGCAACTGAATCAGTATATTACGCAGCAATTGAGATGCCTTACGAAGACATCAGCTTAGAAGTTTAGTTTAGCATGATAAATAGTTTAAAGGCGTCAAGGATCCATCATCTGTTCCTGCTCCAACTCGGAAGTTCGATGCTCTGTTAAGGCAAAAGATGGACTACTGATTTATTTTATTTTTGTAATGTTGGAAATGAAGTAGGATGGAGATGTATGCTTCAAGTATACATCCGTTTTATTTCGAGGGTTTTGCCTTGTATGGATATATTGTTTCCTTTCTGGATGAAAACACCACACGCATTTGTGGCCACAACTCTAGTTTATGGTGCCGAACACCATTTCTCTCCTGTAGAAGATGATTCACTAGTCATGCAGTAGTTTCCTGTGAGGGGAACACGCTCTCTATACCATGTTTGAATTGTATGCACTCGCGCAGCAGAAAAGGCTAGCCGAAGAATTTGCCCTATTCGGCTCAAAGTAGCCGGCGACACGGTCCTCAAAAAAGTAGCCCGCGACACGCTACCGAGAACCAATGCTCTCGTTAGATTAGGTAGAACAGATTGACAATGGTAAACAGTTTATAGCATTTCAAAAAAAAAACTCAAAAAAAGGTTAACAAATACTCCTGATTCTTAATTTGGAGCATCTTTTCTTTACGCAACGCAGACATCAACATGATTTTCCATGAGATTTGCTAGCTCTACCTTATAGGCCATTTGTACAAGTAGACATACAGAATGACCCTCTGTGGAGTTCATAGCAGTATTATTCCCTGAAAGGAAATACAGATAGTCGAACTCTTGTGCCAGTGAGAACAACCCCATCATTATATTTAAAGTGGTCCTATATACACACATAAGGCATCAATTACACAGTTCAGACTGCCGTCTGACGTACTAGCATTCAAGCAAATAATCAGGGTTTTTTTTTCAGCCAACAGAATCTCAGATCATGCAGAGAGCTTATTCCACAAAACCAAACCGGAGAAGATCCAAAAGAAAGGGCATCACACAACTATTCCTGCATAAGAAAAAAAAAAGTAGACAGATGATCATTATCTCTTAGGTATCTGTCAACTGTATTTGCTTTTGTCGACACCATGGTAGGTCGACCCCTCCACCGTACAGTTTACCTATGCATCAAACAAGGGCCTCCACAGACAGGAGGCCCACACGTATAATACAAGCATCAATCGATATCCAAGGTGGAGTATGGCGCATGACCGACCTGCATTGAGATTTAAATGAGACCGCTTTGCTTAGCAATACTAGTGATCACCAAGAAATCAGGTAAGGAACCTATTGGAACCACACCTGATCTAGAATTCTGATGATATCTGATAGCACAACTTTGCTACTTAGTACTTACCGAACAATCATCGTGAACACGCCAGATCGTCTCGCCTAAAAGGTTAGCAACTGAAAGGATAGTCAGCTGCGGGAAGTTCTTCTCCTCCTTCAAAGGGATGGTGTTCGTGATGATAACTTCTTGAAACAAACCACTTGATAATCTTTCAATGGCAGGTGGGCTGAAAAGGTGATGTGAAATATACTTGTAAGAAAATCAGAGCATAATGTTATTGCCACAGAATAACAAAAAAAAAACATGATGCAAATTCAAGTTCAATAGCTATTAACAAAGCGTCTGCACTCTCCAACTTATCTATTCAACAGAAAGTGCAACAAGACAGGATAAAGATGCCGCTATTGAAGGTTTACAAAAAATCCAGGAGGCTTTTGATGGTACACTTTGGTTTCACTTTTACACGACACCTAGAATCCAACAAAAAAAATCAGGAGCTTTTGATGGATACTTCCCTGCTGGTTGCTAAGTTAGTGTATCCATGCAGATTTTCTGAGTTTAGAACTGACATACAATGTTAGATTATACCAGCACAGTGCACACTTTCTGAATTGCTTACACATTGGTGAAGGCTCTGGTTCCGTCAAATGATCAAATTCTCAGCTCCATGGAATATAAGTATGTTACTAAGTATACAGTACAGTGATGGGCCTTTCCCACAAGCAAAGCAAGTTCCATAATTCATCTAGCATAATTGCTACTAGAAAAAGTATGGAATGGACGTACCTAAAGACAGCATGTGTACAGCATGCATAGACTTCTCTTGCTCCTTCTTGATGCAGCAGCTCAGCTCCTTTGGCAATAGTTCCTAATTTGATCGTAATAGGTTATATAGGATATTCATATTCAGAAGCAAAGGCTCTCAAAAAATGGTAGCTATTTTTTGGTATGAAACAAGATGTAATTTACTTCTCAGCTGTCATGCATGAATGTGGAAAACTTCGGCAGGTTTCCAAGTTTAAAGTATATTGCAAATCATGTGCCTTGTATCCGCACCTTATTATAATATCAATCGTAGCTATATAAATATCATATCAGCTTTTAATACGATGCCATAACATATACTTGCCTACTAACAACATGCCAGTTGCTACGTTAACCTCATGAAGTAAACAGTTGCGAATAGGGCATTAAATGGTGGCAATTGTGTTTGCTATAACTTAAATGGGATACCTGCTGTATCAATCATATCATCCATCATAACAGCCACTTTTCCTCTAACATCTCCAATAAGATTCATTACCTGTAATAAATGCAAATGGTAAGTAATGCTTATTTAATTTGACCGAAGAGATAAAATCATGGAAAAATAAAACTAGCATGCACCATGTGAAACAGCACATCTCCAAATGCATTATACATTTCCTCCAGATCGACTAGCACAGAATATAACCGCAAAGTGTGTAACCAACTATGAAAAGCCACGGTGAGTATTTTTCTTACTATACATCCTAGCCAGCTGCTCATATACCACTTTGGACAATAATGTAGAACATGTTAAGCCATTCTTCTATTTATGTCGATTCATCCGGCTATACTAATAATTTGAAGAATATATTACTTGCCTCCGCAACGTTGTGGCCATGCCTTCTTTTATCTACAATTGCTAGAGGTGCATCTGATAGCTTCTTGGCAAAAGCACGTGCCCTGGCAACACCTCCAACATCAGGCGACACCACCACCAAGTCATTTGAACATATTGTCTTGCTGGCGAGGTAATCAAGAATCACCGGCTTGACACATCAAAGAGGCAAAGACAGAAACAATTGTGAAACAATGAATATCAAATGATAGTAATTGGTCAACTGAAGCAAGATGTCAGTAAGTACCTGGCCATAAACATGATCTACTGGGATGTCAAAGTATCCCATAGCCTGACTTGAATGAAGATCACAGACAAGGACACGGTTTGCACCAGCTTCTGTGATCATATTAGCTACAAGTTTTGCCGCTATAGATTCACGACCTTGAGACTGAAAAGGCAGCAAAGTAAGAATGCTTTCATAGGTTCATTGAATGTACAACAAATTTTGTTTTGGCATGTGCCAGAAATCTATTGTAAGACAGAACTTCTGGTAATTCAGTGTCCTGCAAGAACAAGATGCTCCTCATGGTATGGATAGTAAAGTCTCCACATACAGGAATGATTTAAATTGGACATCAGAGAGTTTGTTATACAACACTGGTAAAAGCCATGACAACTGAGAAGTAATATAATGTAGGTTTAACGTATTTGAGTATTTCTATTGAATAAAGAAACAACCTTAAATGTCAAAATCATTAACATGATATTTGGGGATCAAAACTTAAGAAAAATTACCTTCCTGTCAGCTCTGGCATAACCGAAATAAGGGATAACTGCAGTAATATTCTTAGCAGATGCTCTCCTACAGGCGTCAATCATGACGAGTAGCTCCATGAGATTCTCGTTTGCTGGAGGACATGAAGGTTGCACCAAGAATACATCGCATCCCCTTACACTTTCTTGTAACTGAACATAGATTTCACCATCAGCAAACCTCTTTATGTTAATCTTCCCAAGCTCCAGACCCATGTAGCTTGCTATTTCCTGTTGACAAGAAAAAAAAAACATGCGTCTAAGTGTGCCATTGAAAGACAAGTCATTCAGTTTGACATGGACTTATTTATTTCCTGCTACTTGAGCTTAATAGTACTTCACATTACCATATTCTTTTGTCTACAAATAACCCTCATGTCATTTCAGTTGCAAAACAGGAGTGTCTCCCTTAGAACCAGGAGGAAAAAATACTAAATGGAACTGCAAAAGTGTGAAAGGTGAATTTCTTCACTGAATATCGAACCAACCTGGGAGAGAGCTGGATTGGCTGTTCCTGAGAAGATACGCAACCTGGTGTCATCCTTCCTAATGTTTGTGTCCCCAAAAACTGGCATTGTTACAGGTGTCCACAGCGATCTGTCAGACACCGGAACATAGGGGGTGGCTCCATTGACTGCCCGCAGTCTCAGAGGATCAATCCTTTGGCACTTCTGCATTTACAAAGAGAAAATTTCGCTCAAGTACACAGTACGACACCTGTTTAACAAACTGATTCGACATGATTACCACGAGCAATCGTTCTACCATGCTATACACACACACACAGGCAGTACTAACAATCAAGCTTGCTGGGCTTTCACAAGAATCGAAGCAGTGCCCAGTTTCCAAAAAAAAGGAAAGAACGCGACACCTCTGAAAAATAATTATGTGCAATTAACACAAACTATCAATGGGCTAAGTGGCTAACAAAATCCAACTAAAAACAATGTACTGCTGGCTAGCTCCAAAAGGGAAAACTTCCCCAGAAGCTTGAAGTAATCTGTAGCGAAGGTGAGATCCAGATGGCAGCTATTACCAACACAGGCACTAGCACTAGCAGCATCCATGACCCTGAGTGAGAAAAAGTGTACGGAGACAAAATCGGATCGACCCTTGCACACTTGTCGCGTGAACGGGAACAGGGGGGCGGAGCTCACCACGGCGGAGGGACCTGAGAGCGGACAGCGGAGGTGGCCCCGGCTGCGGGCGGCGAGCGGAGACGTCGCCGGCCCGGTTGCCACGGCGGCGGCGGCGGAGGAGGAAGGTAGCGGCATGGGGAAAGGTCACTAGGGTTTAATCCGGGTTAAGTTGCGGGGGTTTGCTAGTAGTTGCAGCCGCCAACGGTTTTATCAAGTCTTCAGCGGAAGACGGCAAAGGCCAACCGTTTTATGAAGTTTTTATGTTCTACCCAATCTAGTAAAATTCAAACATTTTAAAAAACCATCTCCTACACCTTTTAGGATACACTCTTTACTGGAAAACAAATGGAAAACTTTGGACGTGATGTTTTGTCTCAGGGGAGCATCTAGTCCCATTAGTAAAAATGCATTTTAAAAGTATTTTGAAATGTCAAAATATTCTAAAAAATACGGATGTACATCCGAATATTTTATATTTACACATAAAATTTTGTGAAAAACCCATATTTGGTGTAAAATAAATAAATTCTAGTGTTCTAAAATGACTTTTCACGAGACATTCTATTTGCACGAACCTCACAAAAAATCGTTTTCCTTGTAAAATAAATAAATTTTAGTGTTCTAAATTTTAGTGTTTCGATGTACACTTGATGTTTTAATCTTTTTTATATTTTAAATGTGTTTTCCACAATGGAGCATCTAGTCCCGAGAGCTAATATATATTTCTGAAAAGCTTCATGCTCACTTCTTTTCTAGATGAGAGTTCAGCCTAGCTAGTAGTAATCTTCAATTTTTTTAAAACCAACTCTCTTATGTTCGATGGGAGCATGGGGAGATGAGCAGAACGGAAATGCTTTAATCTGATGTTAACACATGACATCTGAGAAATGGGGATGGCAAAACAGCCACTCGATTGTTGAACGCTGGGATCCTATTGATTCTAAGGCGGTAGTTTGATAGTTGAGTCGGGTTGTATGGTCGGAAAATTCTTGTGTTTTAAAAGAAAACCCATGATTTTTGTATCCGAGAAGTCAAGTACAATGAAAATGACCACAAAATCCTTGCTCACTATTCGAAGCCGCCACCACCGCCCCCGCCGTCTCATGAGATCACCTCAGCGGCTGCCCGTGGACAAACCAAGAGACAGAATGTAGAAAAAAAAAAGTATGTTGTTCTTTTATCCTTGTTCCGCAAGCATACTTCTCGTTGACTTAAACTCCGTCATCCACAAGATTTTATTCCCTTCAAGCGTCGACGGATAGCGAGGCAAGACTCTGTTCCCCTCTAGCGCTGACGGCTAACAAGGCATGCTTTTGTCCTCTCCGGCGCCGATGAGACAGCCAATGAGAGAGGCTTCAGTTTTCTCTGCTATTTTGTTCAATCAAGGCGATTCCAAGTAATGACGATATTGTTTCCCAGATTCGAATCTAGGCTTTAGTTTTCTGGCTAGCGATGCAGACTATTTCGTGTTATCGAGCTTAAGGAGTAGCATTTCAAAATTAGTTATCGTTATTGTTTCGAAATGTAAGTCACATTGTTGATATGCAGAATTGTTGATCTTAGCATCGATGTTCTCTGAATTTGCTTTGGTTTGAATTGACAATTTTAAACTTGTTTTGTTCTCTGAATTATCAAGCTTAGCACTGAGTATGTACAAGGAATACTCCAAAACACTCTGCAGGTATGTCACAATTGTGATGTATGTGTGCCTACGGGCTAAACTGCCGTAGTGTCGGATGCTTTGATTTTTCAAATACTTTGCTACCCTAACAAATCAAAATTCTAGTGCTTGCACATACATTACATGCTGATTTCCAAAGGCAATCACCACTAAATATATCACAAATCAGCAGTGGAGGGGAAGATCCATGACCCCGTGGATTTGCAGTCACCGACGAATGAACCGCGCGGCAGACCAATGCCGGCGGTGGTCTTGGTATCCATGCCATAGACGCCCAAGCTGACCGGGTTGTCGTTGTCGAAGCTGATATATTTTCGTCCACGATGCGTCTCGCCGGCGAAGTAGATGCGGTTCCCTCGCACGCCGCCGCCGCCGTAGCGCGACGCCGTCTTTAGGGCCCTCGAGCCGTTCACGCCGACGAACAGCGCCTCGTCGTCCGCCAGGCTCGTCACCTCCGACCACCGCCCAGAGGATTCGTCCGCCTCGAACACGTCGAACTGGTCGCCGCCGATGCTGCGGACCAGCAGCAGCCTGCCGCCGCGGGAAGGCGACGGCACGAGGTAGTGCCTCTCGGGATAGAACATCCGCTGGAAGCGCGCCTCGGCTTCGGTCTTGGGCCGCAGGTCGCTGCCGGCGATGCAGAGCCGGACGCTGGTGCCGGGTTCGCCGGCGGCGGGCAGGTCGTAGGCGCAGAGCGTGTCGCGGTCGTAGAGCGCGTAGAGCACCCCGCGGTGAAGGGCGATGTCGAGCAGCCAGTTGTTAACAACACGCTCTCGATCTAGGATATAGGCTGGATTATAGTGTCTCCAACAGGGGAATTGCTCCGGCAGATGGTGAACATCACAGAGTAGGTGAGATCCATTTCGCTAACGGCCTCAGCCGTGTACAATTCGCCAACCCTTACAGCACACGACACCACGTTATATAGCTAGGTCGTCAGCCACTCGCCTGCGGGGTAGCGGGCCGTTGGCTTCCTTGTCCTCCTCCCAGGTTGGGCCGCCTGGTCCGATGGTCCGATGGGCCTGGTAGTCGATGGCGAGGATGCAATGTCAACATTCTCCCTTCCTTGATATGCAGCTTGTCCCCAAGCTGGCGCATGAGGAAAACGTTGCTTCAGTTCCTCCAGGTCCTCCCAGGTCGCAAGTGATTCAGGTTGATCTGACCACTGGATCAATGCTTGCGGCACCGCCAGTTGTCCAGCATGACGGAAACGGCGCTGCAACACACGAATAGGCACTGCAAAAGTAGCATCAGGAGCAGGTAAAGCAGGTTGTACCTGGCAGTTGGCGCCCAAAGCCAGTTTCAGCTGCGAAACGTGGAAAACAGGGTGGATTCGGCTGCCTGGTGGAAGCTGCAGTCGGTAAGCCGCATTGCCAACCTTTTCAATCACTCGATATGGTCCATAGAACTTAAACAACAGCTTGTGATGCGCTCGGGGTGCCACTGACGACTGAATGTAAGGTTGAAGCTTCAGGAAAACAGAATTGCCAACTTGGAATGTGCGATCAGAGCGTTTCTTATCTGCTTGTGTCTTCATACGAGCACGAATTCTTCCCAGGTGTTGCTGCAACACGCGGACCATGAATGCTCTGTCCTGCAACCATGCCTCCAAGTCTGGCACCGAGCAAGTGTCTGCAGTAGTGAGGCCAAAATGGCGAGGGGAATGACCATACAGTACCTCAAATGGGGATTTCCCATCCAGTGCCGAGTGCATGCTTGTGTTATACCAATATTCCGCAAGAGAGAGCCACTGCGCCCACTTGGTAGGACAAGAATGAGTGAAACAGCGGAGATAACCCTCCAGGCACTGATTCACTCGCTCTGATTGCCCGTCAGTTTGAGGATGGTGTGAAGTACTCATGCGCAATTTTGTCCCCGTCAGCGCTGCCATTTCTTTCCAGAATTTGCTTGTGAAGATGCGATCACGATCACTGACAATGGACTCAGGCATTCCATGTAACTTATGTACGTTGTCCATGTAGGCGGCCACCACTGTGGACACTGTAAATGGGTGTGTAAGGCCAATGAAGTGTGCATAGCGCGACAGCTTATCGACCACCACAAGGATACAGTTGAATCTGCCAGATTTCGGAAGGCCCTCTATGAAATCCATAGTAACTATCTGCCAGAACTGATCAGGTACAGGTAATGGCTCCAACAGACCTGGATATCTTGCACGATCAGGTTTGGCTCGCTGACAAGTCTCACACTCTTGCACGTACTTGTGAACTTGTCGTCGCATACCTTTCCAGTAGAACAATTGCTTCAGCTTGCGCAGTGTAACTGGAATGCCAGAATGGCCCCCTACTGGACTAGAGTGAAAGGAGTCAATGATGCGAGTTGTCAGTTCTTCGTCCATTGGCAGCCAGATTCTGTTCTTGTAACGGATGAGGCCTTTGTTCAGGGTATACTCATCCGTTTGTTCTGCTTGTACTGACAGGCGCTGTAGCAGTTCAGTCGCCGTCTCGTGCTTGTTATACACTGCTGCAATGTCTGTAACCCATGCTGGCTGCAGTTGAGACAATGCTAACAGGTCACTGTCATAGACTGGGCGTCGAGACAGAGCATCAGCTACGCGATTGTCAGTTCCCTTCTTGTAGCGAATTTTGAACTGAAGGCCCAAGAGTTTAGTGAACACCTTCTGCTGCCAAGGGGTATGGAGACGTTGGTCCTCCAATTGCGCCAAACTGCGGTGGTCAGTGTGGATAATGAACTCTGCATGCTGTAAGTATGTGCGCCATTGATCAACAGCAAGCAGAATTGCCATGTACTCTTTTTCATAAGTGGAAAGGCCACTAGATCGAGGACCCAATCCACGGCTGACATAGGCTAAGGGATGCCCTTTTGAATAAGTACTGCACCCACCCCTGTTGTACAAGCATCAGTCTCGATCTCGAATTGCTATGTAAAGTCTGGGAGTGCCAGCACTGGTGCCTCTGTCAGAGCCTTCTTCAAAGTGTCGAAAGCAGCCTGGGCTTCAGGCGACCACACAAATGGCACATTCTTGCGGAGAAGATTTGTGAGAGGTCGAGCAATCATGCCATAATGGCGCATGAATTTCCTGTAGTACCCTGTAACACCAAGGATAGCACGAAGTTCTTTCAAATTCTTGGGCACTGGCCACTTTTGCACATCTGCTACCTTGTTGGGATCTGTAGCAACCCCCTCCCCACTGACGACATAACCCAAGTAGGAGATCGAGCGTTGGCCAAACGCACACTTCGATCCTTTTACCTTCCACTGATGTGTTGCTAACAGCTGCAAAACTTGCTTCAGGTGGGCCAGGTGTTCCTCATAAGTTTTGCTGTAGACCAATATATCGTCGAAGAATACAATAGCACTCTTGCGCAACACAGGAGCCAGAGTTTCGTTCATCACTGCTTGGAATGTTGCTGGTGCTCCCGTCAGGCCAAAGGCCATGACATTAAACTGGAAATGCCCATTATGTGTGTGAAAGGTTGTCTTGTGTTCCTCCCCCGGGGCTAATCTGATTTGGTGATATCCTGCACGCAAATCGAGCTTGGAGAACCATGATGCACCAGTAAGTTCATCGAGAAGCTCATCAATAACTGGCAAGGGGTATTTGGTTTTAAGTGTGAGCAAGTTCAAATTCCTGTAGTCAACACAGAGTCGCCAGTCAAAGTCTTTTTTCCTAACCATGATTATAGGTGAAGCAAAAGGACTGTCACTGAGTGAGATTACTCCGGAATCAAGCATCTCTTTTATCTGCTTTTCAATTTCTGTTTTCAACTCTGGGGAATATCTGTATGGTCTGGTATTCACAGGTCTGGCCCCTTCCATTAATGGAATGTGATGGTCACAGCTTCTTCTGGGAGGTAAACCAGCTGGGGGGTGAAAACCTCAGAGAATTCCTCTAGCAGGCTCTGTATCTCCTTTGGCAATGGAACAGCTTCCTGTTTCCGTAGCAGGTGGAGTTCCACTACAGTACACTCTAGGGTGTCAGGTGGCTCTCCTTGAAAGAACATAGATTGCCCTTTGTAGTGAAATGACAGCCACTTGTGAAGCCAATTGACTTGCATTGTTCCTAAGGAAGACAACCAGTCCATACCTACTATGCCATCATAATGTTGCAGAGGAAGAATTTTGAAATCAGACTGAAACTGAAATCCATTGGCTGTCCAAGTGCAATCAGGGATCATGGCTGTGCAAATTAAGTGACCACCACCGGCAACTCTAACCTTCTGTCGTTTGGACAATTGCTGCTGTCCAGGGAGATGCTGTGCCAACCTCTCACTCAAAAATGAATGTGAACTGCCAGAGTCCAGGAGGAATACCACTGCATTGCCTGCTAGCTGACAGGGAAGTCTAATAGCCATCGAAGCATTTCCACTGGATTGAGTATCAGCTGACAAAACCATGAGATCCACATCGCTGTCCTCAGACTCAATTACCTCAGAATCACAGAAGTCCAGAAGTTCCTGCACAACATGTAACTGCACCGTATTGTTGCACTTGTGGTCTTTTCCCCAGCGCTCTCCACAGATAAAACATAGTCCTTTGGCCCTTCGATATGCCTTGAGTGTGGCCAGCTTGTCTTCAGATCCATTGGACTTGGTGTTGTCTGTATTCCTCACTTCATCCATTTGGCGTGGTGAAGACTGTTTGGATGCTCGAGACGAGGAAGAAGAATGTGGTCTTCGATAAGCCGGTGCCTGGCATTCAGGTTCATCACCGCCCACCTCTTCCTGCACAAGAGCGATAGTGTACGCAGTATCCAAATCGGGAGGCATTTGAACAGCAACAATTAAACGCACATTGTGCTTCAAACCATCTATGAAACGAGTAGTGTAATGCAACATGTCAGGGTCAGGCTCATAAGATGCGAGCTGATCCATGAGCGCTGCAAACTGAGCTACATATTCCTCTACTGTGCCAGTTTGGCGCAGTTTGTACAATTTCCGCACTAAGGACCTATGCTGATTTTTGCCGAAGCGAATTAGAACAGCTGAACAAAAATGAGGCCAACTAGCACGCACGAATTGGTGTTGGACTGACGAGAGCCACTGTGCTGCTGCCCCCTCGAACTGCATAGCGGTAACCGCTATCCAAAGGTCAGGATCAGTATCAAACATGGCAAAATAGTCCTGACAGCGTGTCTGCCAGAGTTTTGGGTTGCTACCGTCGAACTTGGGAAAATCCATGGATGGTGGTTTCCCGTGGCCAGATGAAGCTGCTCTACGATCCCTCTGCAGTAAGCTACCGAACGATGCAGTCATGGCTGGAATTTCGGAGATACCTCGTGCCGGAGGAGGGATGTATGGCTGTGAGCCAGTTCCCGTCCCCCGTGTAGTCGATGCAGAGCGGTGCCCACCTGGGCCGGTCTCCGCGGCTCCCCTCGACGTCCTGGTGAGCGGATCCGAGTCGTCGGCGTGGGAGGCGAGACCAATCGAGGCGCGCAGCTCCTCGAGGCTGCGGCGCAGCTCCTCTTCGGCGGCATCGGTGTAGGATTGCATGTTGTTGACGGCACCGGACACCGCCTTGTCCACTGCTGGCCCGACGGAGCGCGCGACCGCGGTGTCGACGGCGCGGTTGACCGAGGCCACGATGAGATCGTCGAGGCTGGCCTTGTGCTTCTCGTTGGCCGCGGCGATGGAATCGTAGATCGCCCGTCCTTCCGGCGATAGATTCTCCATGATCTCCAATCGACGGCGCTCCGCCGCCGCTCTCAGGCGCGTCTCGTGGTTGTGCGGAGGATCCAGGCTGGGATCGTTGGCTCTGAATACCAAATTGTTAACAACACGCTCTCGATCTAGGATATAGGCTGGATTATAGTGTCTCCAACCGGGGAATTGCTCCGGCAGATGGTGAACATCACAGAGTAGGTGAGATCCATTTCGCTAACGGCCTCAGCCGTGTACAATTCGCCAACCCTTACAGCACACGACACCACGTTATATAGCTAGGTCGTCAGCCACTCGCCTGCGGGGTAGCGGGCCGTTGGCTTCCTTGTCCTCCTCCCAGGTTGGGCCGCCTGGTCCGATGGGCCTGGTAGTCGATGGCGAGGATGCAATGTCAACACCAGTGCTCGCCTTCGGGACGCTGCGCCGGCGACCACGAGCGCGCGCCCGGCCGGCAGAAGGCGAGGTTGTAGCGGCCGTCGATGTGGCCCATGGCGGCGACGAGCTCGCCGCCCGGGCACACGACGAGCCTGTGTATCTCAGCGGACGGGAGCACCATGCTGGTGTCCTCCGGCAACAGCGGGTTCCTCAGGAGGAGGTGGCCATCCCCGTCGCCGTCGGCGCTGACACGGCAGAGGATCCACCGGCCGAAGGCTTCCCAGGAGCGGGCGTGGACGTGCACGGGGAGGCTGTGGCGGGCGCCGTCGGGGAAGCCGACGAACACGCACTTGTGGGAGGTGGTGAGCCACGGCAGCGCCGGCGGGAGGATCCGCCACTGCTGCTTGGCGGCGTGGCGCCACTGACGGCACACGGATCCGAAGCGGACGCGGTCGGCCAAGGACGGCATGCGGCTCAGGATGACACCCCCGATCTCGGACGAGAGGTCCGACCAGCCTCGCGCCGCCGTGGAGGTGCACGTCCGTTTGCTCGGACTCGCCATGGTGTCGTTCCCCATTGCACTTACACACGTCGACGATCGATTGATTCCAGGCTTGTGTGGTCTGGTATTTGAGAGGGATTCCGGCCTGCCGAACCAGATTCGAAGTCGGTTTGAGTTTGTCACACGCCGCACATTTCGATAATTGTTGCCACGGAGCCGTTGTCAACGTGACCAATAGACTATGGGGCGCCCTGAGCCAAAAACAGTCGTTCAGTTGCGCGTCCCGTAGGCCGGTTTCCTCCGGGACGACCGTCATTTCATCCGGCACTATCAGCCCAAACCCGCGCGCAAGAACATGTTGCGGTATATAAGCGGGCCAGTCCCGTTAGTGAGAGAGGCGAATCCACAATATCCCCCCCCCCCCCCCCCGCCGCGCACGCAGTTCATTCATCCGCGGATTGTGGAAATTAATATAGTTGGGTGGTGCCCCAAGCAAAGACGAAATTGTATATTTAGCAGCAATTTTCTCTCAATTAAAGAACCGATGTTTATCGAAGCAGTAGAATTTTGAAATCAACAACGAGATGAATGTTGAAGATCTCTGGCGCTTAACCTTCAACGGACCTGCACACACTCAACCAAAATACTTTGCCCCCAACGGCGGTCAATCTCTCCGGTCTCACGGAATACAAAGCGGTTAATTGTATGATGAAATGAAATAAATGTAAAAGTGATCAGAGGAGTAATATTAATTAAAAGTAAGTAAACGAGATTGTAAACAATGTAAAAAGATTGACCGGGGGCCATGGGTTAACTAGTGGAGACTCTCAATTAAATAAAATATGCACGTGATGGGTGAACGAATTACAGCGGGGCAATTGACAATAGTATGACACAAACCCAATTTAGCTATGACAAAAAAAACATGATAATATCTATGGAGGCATCACGACAAGGAATAAAAACCGTTGAGTTCAACTGCGTCTTTGTCTAATAAGTCTACCGCGGGATCGCTATCCAGCCTGTCACCCAACAGTATTAAGTTGCAAACAAAATACATATGCAATAAGAAATGCGCATGATGTAAGCAACACTAATATCAAATTATCAAATGAGACATTAGCGCCGCTGTTTTACCCTTAGTACCAACAGCACACCCTCACCCTTAGACGTTTCTGTCACTCGTGCCTAGGAACAAGAGGGGGCATGAACCCACTATCTAGCATAACTAACCTCTCTTGGAGATGCATACAATCACTTTGCCAAAGTAACCACACACATCGGAGAGCATGCAAGAATATAAATAACTCATATAAGAATCATGCACAATCTGAACATAACTTCATAATCCATCGGATCCCAACAAATACATCATATAGCATTACAACGATAGATCTTGATCATGTTAGGCAGCTCACAAGATCATAATACATGAAGCACAAGAGAGCGAGACTACCATCTAGCTACTGGCATGGACCCGTGGTCCAAGGTATGACTACTCACAACTCATCCCGGTGGAAGGCATGGCGATGAAGAACCCTCCGGGATCGATCTCCCCTCCGGCAGGGTGCCGGGATCAGCTTCAGATTGGATCCCGAACTAGGGTTCGGGATGACGGCGCGTCGGGGTCGAGTTTCTGGAAAATAATGGTCGCCTCGACGTTTTTAGGGTTAATGTGAATTTATAAGCGTCGGAGGGGGCAGAGGGGCCGCACGAGGGCCATAGGTGGGTCCCTGCCGCGGCCCCACCTGGACCCGCCGCAGGAGGCCGCCCCTGCCCTGTGTGTCGCCTCCAGTGCCCCTCTTCGGTCTCTGTCTTCCTCTTGGCGTAAAAATAATCCCCATAAAGTTTCGTCCAATTCCGAGAATATTTCCAGAAGTAAATTTCTGAAACAAAAAGACAGCGAAAACAGGGAACTGGCACTGGCCATCTTGTCAATAGGTTAGTCCGACAAAATGCTAAAAAGTGATATAAATAACAGTAAAAACATGTGACAATAACACAAAACTAGCATGGATCACTCAAAAATTATAGATACGTCGGAGACTTATAACCCGCCTCCCACTGCCGCCATCCAGGTCACCGTTCCCACCTCCGCCTTCCCGCGGTGGCGAATATTGCCGGACTCAGAAAACCGCATTCACGTCGACCCTCCTCCGTCCGGGTCCGGGTCCCTCGTGGTGCCGGAGTTCGCCGACGGGCCTGGGAAATCCTTCGGCGAGCTCGCGCGCCCCTGCACCGAAGGTGTTTTGCGGTTTGAGTGGTAGGCGCCGTCTTTTTTTTCCTGTCGCCGGTCGTTGATGTTTGGTTGATCGATATGGTTTCATTTGTGATGATAGATGGACATCGACGATGAGATGGTGATGCACATGATCATGCAAGAAGAAGATGATATCGATGCCGAGGAAGAAGAGAGCATAGCAATTCTCGCTTGTCTTGCGAAGATGCAAATTGAAGAGGACACCAACGCCAACCCCAAACGAGGAGGTTCAAAGTTTGGGAGGAGGAAGAGCAAGCAAAGGATGAGAGTGGAGGGTCATTGCATGCTATACGGCGATTATTTTGCCGAAGATCCAAGATTTGACGAAAAGTACTTTCGTCGGAGATTTCGGATGAGCAGAAATCTGTTCATGAGATTGGGCAAGGGGTGCAAGAGCATGGCCCTTGGTTCAAGTTGAAGAAGGACGATGTGGGAGCGGTTGGCTTCTCTTCAATTCAGAATTGTACCGCTGCCATGAGGATGATTGCATATGGAGTTCCTACAGATAATCAAGACGCCTATCTACGCATGTCGGAGTCTACAACTCTCGAAGTGATGTACAGATTTTCTAGAGCGGTGGTAGTTGTGTTTGGCCCTCACTATTTGCGGGGACCAACCGAACAATAAACAACACGCATCTTGGCAATGAACAAAGCAATAGGATGGCCTGGAATGCTTGGAAGTATCGATTACATTTATTGGAACTGGAAGAACTGTCCGTACACCACTCAAAAAAAAATTGTCCGTATTCTTGGCAAGAATAGTTCAAAGGTGGCCACAAAGGCAGTGTGATCCTTGAAGTTGTGGACGATTATGAGACGTGGATTTGGCATGCTTTCTTTGGCATGGCAGGATCTCACAATGATATCAATGTGTTGCAACGCTCTCTGGTGTTTGCGACGCTTGTTGAAGGTCAAGTTCCTCTGCTGGACTATGAGATCAACGGCCATACCTACACCAATGGGTATTACCTAGCCGATGGTATCTATGGTCTACCTTTATGAAGATAATCTTTGCACCGCTCGGCAACAAGAAATCTTGGTTTGCCTCAATGCAAGAGAGTACAAGAAAGGATGTCGAGCGTGCATTTGGAATTCTCCAGGAACAATTTTCTATTGTGCGGTACCCTGCTCTCACTTGGTCAAACGACGAGATGGCGGAGATCATGAATGCATGTGTCATCATGCACAACATGATCATTGAGGATGAGCGTGAAGAGCCAGTGAACGATGTGCATGCTGATGGGAATAGGATCTATTATAATCGGGGTGATCTCGTTGATGAAATTAGACACAATGTGGCAGCGGATTGGAGTGATTTCAACGCTATGCATATGGAGATTCGAGATGAAAATACACACAATCAACTACAAAATGATCTAGTTGAGCATTGTGGGAGCGCAAAGGAATGGCCGCAGATAGTTGAACTTCAATTTATTTGAAATGTATGAATAATTTTTATTTTATTTCTATTCATGAAACTAGAATTTAATTGGAACTCATTTGAATTATATCTTTTGGTTAAATTCTTGTTTGGGGCACCTATTTTGGGGGCAACGACTGGGGAGGGGCGGACCCCATAGCCGGCATCTCGTCCCGATGCACCCCATAGCGCTGTTCGGGAAGCGATCCAGACGGCCTATGGAGGGCGCGACCGGAGAAGCCCTAACACACACATACAAATCAAAGTGGAAGTTGCGCACAAAAGCAGCAAAATGTGTCACTTCGGATACCGAACGGACGGGGCGATCTTGTCAGCAACACATAGCGCTGGTCAAAAAAAATTACACGGCAGCAACCCATATATTCTCCACTGCCCACCTCGTCTTTCTTGTGCTCGACTCCTCTCCCACCTGCCCCCGTCCCCATTTCGATGACAAAATTTTGGCAACGTCTCCCCAGCAACAACGCACACCCCCCTCCCCCCCCACACACGCACACCCACACACACACACTTAGGCTACGCTCTGGTCGTGATTTAGAAGTCGTTGTTCCGGCCGATACCACCTCGCGTCTGCCTCGCACATAAGGTTTCGACGTTTGCGAATGTATGTTTTCTTCTAGATTTTTTCTAGATAAATTAGGTAGGGTGTTTGGTTATTTGATTGCTTCATTGTTTGGTTCAGAAAATAGAGATGATGAGTTGATGATCGCCGAACTGATGCAAGAGGATGCCAATACCTATACAAATGATGATGATCATCTCTTGTCTTCTATATTTACAAGCGCAGCTGAATTCCCCTCCCCGACATGGAGGTTGGAAAATTTGGAGGAAGAAACATAAGGATCATCATAGAATGGAGGGTCATTTCATGGTAGAGGCCGACTATTTTATCGGCGAACCAACACATGGGTCTTGATATTTTCGGCGGCACTTTAGTATGAAGAAGAAGGTGTTCATTCGTATAGTGTATGGTGTGAGAGAACATGATGAATATTTCATATGCAACAAGGACTGCATTGGAATTGTTGGTTTCTCATCGATTTAGAATGTCCTGCTGTTTTGATGTGTCTTGCATATGGAATTTCTACCGATACATAAGACGACTACCTGCGCATAGGTGAGTCCACATGCATTGAGAGCATTTACAAGTTTTGCGGAACGGTGGTGACAGTGTTTGTAAACAATCTATTTGAGAGAACCAATTAAAACAGATACAACTCGGATCCTATTGTAAAAAGGAGCGAGAGGATTTTCTGATATGCTTGGATGTCGTGGTGGTTGACGGACAGATGCCATATAGGCTTAAGGTGGGGCCGATTGGACGCTGGAGGTACCGGGGAGGGCTTGCACGCACGGCGTACAGACACAAACACACACACACACACACACACACACGATTTACCCAGGTTCGGGGCTCTCGTGAGGAGATAACACCCCTACTCCTGCCTTTCTGATGTATATAAGTGGATCACAACTGATTACAAGTCTGCTCCGTGAGCTGTATGGGAAGAACTGCTAGCTCCAAGCTCCTACCGAGTCTCAGAACTGCTCTCTGGCTCTCCTCTAGCTCAAGGAAAACGACTAAGTGTTTGCCCAGCGTCTACGCTCAAATGAAGTGTTGTCCGTCCCCGTAAGAGGTACCCCTGGTACCCCTTATATAGGGAAACCCAGGGTTACAGTGTAAAACATTGATACTGTTGCCATACTCCTTTGTCACCGCCCGACATGGGCGCCGCTGCACCATGCCCAGACCGTGGCAGCGCTGGTCGCCACGGTCCCCTCTGCATGATATAGCACGCCCATGCCTAGGCCTAGCGCCACTGTGCCGCGCCGCCCGCGTCAGAGGCATGGCCGAGGCTTGACACGCCGTCCACTTGCAGCACACCGCCGCCCTTGTCTCGCTCCGTGTCTCAAGGAGCTTGGTCCACCGTCCGGGATAACCTTCACCCGGCATAGGCACACCCATGCCCATAACTCGGTTTGCCCTTTCCTGCATATACGAACAACAAAGGGGATTCCGACATATAATAATCATGATCCGACATAGGTCTATGTCGGTTAACCATTACCCGGTTGACCCCGGATAAAACCTGTATGGTATGTCGGTTCTCATTGACTCGGTCAACTCCGAGTCTTTGCTTATTTTCACCTTATTGACCCCACTCGGGGGCTTCCCCCCGACATTAGTCCCCGAAGCTGGCGCGGTCCTGCAGCCTTGGATGGAGGGCCACGGCAGGTTTACCCGAAAAACCAGCATTCTTAAGTGATCACCGACATAACATATGCCGGTAAACAATTTATATGTCGGAAAGCAATTTTACTTCCCATCATGATACTCACCTTAATGTCGGATCGTTCCGACTTACAGGAAGGACCCACGACTCCTCCGAGTCATTGGTTCCTCTACGTGGCAGAGCATCTCTGCCCAACGCCTCGACTCTTGCGCCCGGATGGACGTGCCACTGGCGCGCACGCCACTTGCGTCACGCCGGTCACCTCGGAGACTGTGCGCACGCAAGCAATCAAGTGCGGTCTTGACCGCACCGCTCGCGTCGCCTCGGGTCCTGCCCGATCAGATGTGCCGCTCAGAGCCGTTGGCTCCCTGTGGCCCATCGTGTGGCCGATCGTGCGGCAGTTAAGCCGCAGAGGCGATCGTGGCGGAGATCGTGGGGCCGTAACTCCCCGTCGGTTACGAGATCATGCGTAGCAAATCCTGCACCCACGATCTTATCCGGCCGCCCATAAATAGTAGGGAGGGGGCACCTGTCTTCCCCTCCGCATTCATTCTCTTCTTGCCCTCGTTTCCTTCTCCAGCGCGCAGAGCACAAGCATCGCCGCACGCCTCCGCGCACAGCACCGCCGCCGCTTGCACACACGGACTACGCGCGCCGACGAGCCACCGGACGCCAACACCGCCGACGCACAGCGCCGCCGCCGTACGCCGCGACACCGCGGTAGGATTTCCTTCTCTTCTTCTCTTTTGCGCATTAGCGCTTTGAATCTATGGGAGTTCTTGCTCTTGTTCTTCCTCGAGTTCTTCACCGCGGCGACGTATCCGGCGCCGCCGGTGAGCTTGCGGTTCCAGATGCCGTTGAACCGCCGGTGGACTAGCCGCCGTAGCTCTGTACTCTTTTGCTTCCCTCACCGCGCCCTAGTGCCTTCCGCATCTAGATTAGATGCATGCGTGATCTTCCTCTTCTGTTCTTTGTTTTGCTTTTTTTCTTTCTATATTGCAATGACTCTGATCTTACCGCCGGTAACCCCTTTTGTAGATCTCCAAAACTCTTCTCCGATATGTCGAACAACCCCAGCCTCGAGGTGGTCGAGGTAGAAGAGGGAGTGGCCGAGGAAACCACCCGGGCCAGCTGGGAAGGCTCCTATGTCGGCAGAGCCGACATAGACTGGTTGATCCGGACCCGGCGGATCCCAGCCGAAGTTGAGTGTCGGCTCCCGGGTCCAGAGACATCACCGGATCTGCGAGACGGGGAGTATGTCGTCTTCGTCGAGCATTTTGAGCGGGGATTCGGTCTACCCGCCAGCGACTTCTTCCGCAGCTTCCTCAACAAATTCGGCCTCCAACCTCATCAACTCCCGGCGAACGCCTTCACCACGCTCTCGGCCTTTGCCTCCTTCATGGAGGGTTATCTCGGCCTCTGGCCCACCGTGGAGGCGTGGTCCAAGTACTTCCACTTCCGGAAGCAGGTCATTCCGAATCCTGCCAACCCGGATGCGGCCCGAGAGATGACACAGTGCGGGGCCGCCACCATCGTACCTCGGCGCGGCTCCATCTTCCCCCGGATCCAAGGACTGGAGTCATGCCGGAAGTGGCAGCGCTCCTTCTTCTACGTGAAGAACTCCACCGAGGTGGACATGATCAACTTGCCGAATTTCACCATCGCCCCCCAACCGCGCAACTCAACTGGGGGTACAACCCCACGGATACGGATTTGGTGGTCAACCACATCCACCAGGTCGTCGAGCAGCTCCGAGACGAAGGAATGACTGCTGACGACCTACTTGCGACATTTATCAGCCGCCGGGTCCTGCCTCTCCAGCGCCGAGTCCACAAAATCTGCCACATGAGTGGCCCGCTGGACCCAACCCGAGTCAGCACCGTCGAGCTGGACAACGCCCAGATCCGGCGGCGCATCAAGGCCATTGCCCGGACCAAGATGCCGGAGGCATGGGAGTGGGGCAAAGAACCCCACAGCCGGAGCAACCTTCCACCACATGTAAGCACTTCCACCGACATAACTTTTTCACCGACATAAACTCTCATGCTGGTACAACTTTGTACTTGGTACTAATCATTTCCTGCTTTGTTTTCTCAGAGATTCGATCGGCAGTGGACGGAGGACGGAGAGAACCCCTCTGCCAACTGGGGTCAAGACCGGGTCGAGGCCGACTCGGAAGACCCGGATGATGAGGACAACGTGCCCATTCCCGACGCCAGCTTACTTTCTGCCACGGGTAAGACTCGCGCTTCCTCAATCCGAGACTGGTCTGAAGATGAAGATGACGATTGTCGGGTGTATGACCCTCTCCCCATTGCATACTCATATCCGATGTCCCCGCCCTCAGCTGACTCGGACGAAGTGATCGAGGTGGAACCCCTCGCCACAGGACCCAAGGGTGCAGCTCGGAAGCGCCCAGCGGGAACAGCCGCATCGGCGGATGCCGGAACCTCCGGCGCCTCTGGTCCCGCGCAAAAGAAGCAAAGGACAAAGACGGCAGCGAAACGCAAACGCCCTGTCACCAAGGGGTAAGGTCCCCTTTTGCCGATATACATTTTATACACCGGATTAAACTTGCTCTTTCTGTATTTCTCCTTTTGTCAACATATTTTGCTGTTTTGACTTTTCAGCGCTGCTCCTCTAAAGGCGAAGGCCCCTACCACCGGGTCCACCGACCGGGTCCCGCCAAGGACACCGACACCGCCTCGGCCCGACGATACTCGGGTTCCGAGTCCATCAAGAATGAGTCCGGTTGCGGACATCTCGGCTCCGGGATCTGGAGCCGGAACTGAAGACTCGGTCTCGGCCGCAACCGCAGCACCAGACCAAGTAATTTATCTCGGGACCAGTTCTTCGGCTCCCGAGGTGGAGCAGACCGAGGTCCAGCAAGACTCTGCACAGCCGAGTCAGCAGTAGCAGCAGACTCAGCCGCCACCACAACCACAGCAGCAACAGGATCAGCCACCACCCTCGCAGCAACAGCAGCAGCAGAAGCAGAAGCAGAAACAGAAACAGCATCAATCTTCAGCAGCACCGCAGCCGCCAAAACACAATTCGGCGCCCTCGCCCTCAAAATCCAAATCGACATCAACGGCCAAGCCAACACCGCCACCAGCACAGCCGCATCCACGGCCGCAAACCTCAGCGTCGGCGAACCCGGAACGGCAGCTGGTTGTGCCACCGAGTCAAGGGACACCCTTAGTGGCTTTAACCAGCATTCAGCCCGCTGACTGGGTGCATGCCCCGGTGCGAACTGCTAGCGGAAAAAGCCTTGGCTCCCTTGAGCATTACAACACGGAGTGGAACGCCGTCGACATGGGCGAAGTGAGCTCGCGATCTCCAGCAGGCCAGGTCATAGAACATCCGGCGGGGCCGAGTCTGGTTGGCCAGAAGATGCATGCCGCAAAGGTCGCCCTTCTCGCAGCCGACCAAGCAGCCGCGGTAAGTTGCGCCGAGTAAAGATGACTCGGTTTATTTCTTTAATGTAGATATTATCCATCCCCAGTCCCCGAGATTCGGGTCGAGTGACTGTGGCTCGGCCGAGTAAAGCTGACTCGGTCGAGTGAGGGTAACTCGGCCTGAATCTTCATAAATAATACTAACATCTCTTCTTTTCAGATTTGCATGACCAAGCGCACGCATGTGCACCGCAAGCTCCTGCTGGCTCACAAGAGCCTCTCCGATAAGTATAAGCTGCTCCGGGCCAAGCTGGACCAAGTAGCTGACTCGGCGCTCAAAGCCGAAGGATTGGAGAAGCGGATCTCGGAAATCGAGTGTAAGCCATATTTTTGCCTTTCCACTTGTACTTGCATAAATTTTCTCCTTCTGACATCTGCTACCTCGGCACAGCTGCACATCAGGAGCGCGAGCTTGCTCTCCAGGCCGAGCTGAAGAAGGAGCAGGAGGAGATATCTCGGCTGAAGGCCGAGCTGGAGAAAACTCGGGGTCTGGCCGCCGAGTCAGAGAAAACCGACGCCACAGAGAAGCAGCTCCGAGAAGAGGAGACTCGGAAGCTGAAGGAATCTCTTGCAGAATCCAAATCAGAGGCTACCTCGGCCGTGAGCGAGCTCCGAGATCTGAAGGCCAAGATCGCGCAGTGGCTGGTGGACATCTCCAAAATCAACTCCGAGATGGACAGTAAGCCCTTTCTCCTTCTGCCTTTGTTCAATCTATCACTTTTATTCTCATGTATAATTTACTTTGGCGTTAGCCATTCCCTATTCAGAACGCTTCTCTCACACCAAGGCCGCCGCGGACAAGAGCGCTGCAGCGCACCGGTTCGAGAAAATCCAAGATGGCCCTATCTCAGCCGAGTGGGATATAGATCATCACTTGGTGGCCCTGAAGGCACGCTTGGTGCCGATGAGGTCTATCGGGATGAATCTCCTCACCTCTGCGATCCGGGCATACAACGTTCTCTGGCCCGGGTGTGAGGCCCCTTTGGTTGTGGATGAACTGGCCAAATGCCTGCTGGCCTCCGAGGAAAGGCTCGATGACTGGCGATCATCCGCCGCCCGAGTTGGAGCGGATGAAGCACTGACTTACGTGCTATCCTGGTACGAGGAACTTGACCTCGATATGCTAAAGACAGTGCGGGATGGGTCCAGGTGGCTCTCTGACCCGGAACACATTCAGCGCCGCCAAGAGTTGGCTCACTCGCTCATCCAATACGCCCCGGTACACAGCTTTGTCCCGGGTGAGCGAGTTCCTCACTCGGAAGAATTGGAGACCGACGGCGAGGACGAGGACGAAGAACCAGTCGATGAAGAAATCCAAGCCGACACTCCTCCCGACACAGCCACCGGCACCACCTTGGCCGCTGCAATCAAAGATAGCACCGAGACCTCGACCTCGGAACCGGCCAATACCGATGCCGCTACCTCTGCTCCAAGTATCTAGGATCCTGCTGCCTAGAGTTAGAAAAAACTCAAATCGTCAAATCCCCGGAATGCCGGGTGCAAATGTAATATAAACCTTTAGCCTTTTATGCTTGGTACTTGGTTCTTTTACTTTGCACAATTTTAGCATGGTTTATTTATTATGCCGAATCATTCTGAACCGAGTCCCCGAGCTCGTTTTCTTGTTTACCATACTTAGCAAACTCTGCTCTTGTCTACCTCTTTTGGGTTTCTTGACAGTCGAGTCACAAGATTACCGACATACGGCATACAATACTAATAAACTTTGAGTCCCAGCTCACAATCATCCGACATAAAAGTTAGGAACGAAACAACTGGTGCCGAATCGCACTTGGGCCGAGTCCCCGAGTTTGTTTTCTTGTTTGCTATCCTTCGCAATCTCTGCCCTTGCCTACCTCGATGGGTTTCTTGGCATTCGGGTCACAAAATCACAAAAACATAGCATACAATACTCAAAACTTTGAAACGTGGTCTAGAGCCATCCGACATAAAACAGAAAAGAAAACCGAATCGCCCCTGGACCGAGTCCCCGAGTCTGTTTTCTTGTTTACTATCCCTTGCAATCTCTGCCCTTGCCTACCTCGATGGGTTTCTTGGCATTCGGGTCACAAAATCACAAAAACATAGCATACAATACTTGCAAACATGGAAGCACGATTTTTGGAGCCATCCGACATACAGGAAACAGAGATAAACATGCACACAACATAGGATTCATAGCAATGCAGTCCCCGAGTTTCATTTCGGGGTGCCGACATTTCATTTCAAAGTTTCGAGATACATACAGTGATTCCTTAAGAGTAAAATGGGCGAAGAAGAGCTACATTCCAAGGTCGTTTGGTTTCCTCTCCGGATCTATCCATCCTGTTCTTCACCTGTGCCTGAGCATCAATAAGATAATATGCATCATTGTTCAAGGCTTTGCTCACAATAAATGGCCCTTCCCAAGGAGGTGAGAGTTTGTGCATTCCGGCGGTGCGCTGTACCAGCCTAAGCACCAAATCTCCTTCTCGGAACTTGTGAGGATTTACTTTCCGGCTATGATAGCGTCAGAGATTCTGCTGGTATATTGCTGATTTGGACAATGCCAATTCTCTTGCTTCCTCGAGCAGATCGACATCATTTTCCCGGGCTTCCCTTGCCTCAGACTCGGTATATAATGCGACTCTCGGCGAGTCATGCTCTATGTCAGTTGGCAGAACTGCTTCTGCTCCATAAACCAAGAAAAATGGCGTGTAGCCAGTGGAGCGATTCGGTGTAGTCCTTAGACTCCACAGTACTGCCGGAATCTCATCCAGCCAACAACCCGGAGCACGCAACAGTGGCTCAATCAACCGAGGTTTGATGCCGGATAAGACTAGTGCGTTTGATCTTTCCACCTGTCCATTGGACTGCGGATGCGCGACCGATGCTAGGTCTAGCCGGATTCTCTTTTCCTGGCAAAACCGAGCAAAGGCTCCCTCGGCGAAATTTGTGCCATTATCCGTGATAATGCTATGCGGGTGTCCATACCTTAGGATAATATCCTTTAGGAATGACACGGCTGTGCGGCCATCGCACTTTCTGATTGGCTTCACCTCGATCCACTTGGTGAACTTGTCCACCATCACCAGGATGTGAGTCATGTTACCTCGGGCTGGTTTGAATGGTCCCACCATATCCAGACACCACACAGCAAATGGCCAAGTGATGGGAATGGTTTTGAGAGCTGATGCCGGCATATGAATCTTATGAGCAAACCTCTGACACCCTTCACACTTCCGGACAATGTCCTCTGCTTGCTGCAAAGCGCTGGGCCAGTAGAATCCATACCGGAATGCTTTGGCCACTATAGCTCGGGAAGAGGCGTGATGACCGCACTCTCCCTGATGAATATCTCAGAGGATTCTTTCTCCCTCTTCTGGTTCGACACAGCGCTGAAGCACAGTGGTTACGCTTCTCTTGTACAGCTCATGATTGATGATTGTGAAGGATTTGGACCGCCTTTGAATTTGTCTGGCCGAGACCTCATCACTCGGTAGAGTGCCATCCAACATGAATGTCATGATGGGTTGGGCCCATGTCGGTACCGGGCGAGTGCCGAGTACAGGCTCGTCGATTTCCATTGCATCAACCGATATCACCACGCCCAACATAGGCTGACGAGTCCCCGAGTCCTCCCAAGGAGTTCCCGAGTTCCGCCAAGCAGCTTTCCAATTCTCCAGCGTAGTCGCCGAGTCTTGCTGAATGTATTCGACCTCCATGGGAGTCCCCGGGTCCTGCGCATCAGTCCCCGAGTCCTGCAACTTGCTTCCGACCTCTACATCCATCGGGATGACACCGAGCTCCGGATTACCCGGGATGAATATTGATTCTGACTCGGGTGAAGGCTTGATTGATGGCTTGCGCAGATGCTCCAGCGATACTCCGGGCGGGATGGCTTGCCAATATGACCCAACCTTGGACAACATGTCTGCACTTTCATTATCCGTCCGCCGAATATGAGTGAACTCGCACCCATCAAAGAATCCTGAAATCTTCTGGACATGGAACCGGTATGCCGCCATGTTGGCATCTAGGGCATCCCAGTTGCCTGATGTTTGCTGAATCATCAGGTCCGAGTCACCATAACAGATGATTCGGCGGATTCCGATTTCCTTAGCCACTTTGAGTCCATGAATCAGTGCTTCATACTCGGCGACATTGTTGGATGCTGCAAAGTGTACTTGCAACACATATTTCAGCTGATCACGCTTTGGCGAGGTAAGAACTACACTAGCTCCCAGGCCATCCTTTACCTTGGACCCGTCAAAATGCATTCTCCAGTAGTTGGAGTCTGGCAGGGACGGCTCATATTCCATCTCGGCCCAGTCCACAAGGAACTCGGCCACCGCTTGAGATTTGATGGTATCTCTCCTTGCGTACTGTGGCACATAAGCTGCAAGCTCAATAGCCCATTTGGCGACTCGGCCACTGGCATCTTTGTTGCTTATGATTTCCGACACAGGAGCTGCACTTACAACAGTTATGGGATGCTCCTGGAAGTAATGCTTTAGTTTTTTGGCTGCCATATAGACACCATAAGTCATTTTTTGATAGTGAGGGTAGTTTTGTTTTGACGTGGAGAGCACCTCACTCAAATAATATACCGGCCTCTGCACGGTAGCTCCTTCTTCTTCTCGCTCCACCACCATTACGACACTAACGACTCGGTTAGTGGCCGCAATGTAGAGCAGCATGGGCTCACTCGGTAGTGGTGAAGCCAATATCGGCGCAGTAGCCAACATTGCTTTTAACTCGTGAAACGCCGCATCCGCTTGCGGAGTCCAGCTGAACCTGTCTGATTTTTTCATCAATTGGTATAAGGGCAAGGCCTTTTCTCCCAACCGACCTAGGAAACGACTCAGAGAAGCCAGACATCCGGTGAATTTCTGGACATCTCGGAGGCATCTCGGCAATTTCATGTTTTCAATTGCCCGGATCTTAGTCGGGTTTGCCTCGATACCTCGGCTAGACACGAGGAAACCAAGTAACTTTCCTGCAGGCACACCGAATGTACATTTATCCGGATTAAGCTTAAGTCGGAATTTCTGTAGGTTTGCGAATGTCTCCTTGATATCATCTAGCAAGGTGTGTTTTTCTTTAGTTTTAATGACTATGTCGTCGACATACACCTGCACATTTTTTCCTATCTGGTCATGCAGACATTTTTGCATACAACGCTGATAAGTAGCACCAGCATTTCTCAAACCGAAACACATAGCACGATAGCAATAAGCCCCGTACGGGGTGATAAAAGCAGTCTTTATTTGATCATCAGGGTTCAACGGTATCTGGTGAAAACTAGAGTACGCGTCTACAAAAGAGAGTAGTTCACACCCGGCCGTGGAGTCGACCACTTGATCGATCCGGGGCAGCGGGAATGGGTCTTTAGGACATGCTTTGTTCAGATGTGTGTAGTCAACACACATGCGCCAGACAGTGGCAGCATCCGGTTCTTCTTTTTTCTTCTCTACCAGGACCGGGTTAGCCAACCAGTCCGGGTATTTCACTTCTACCACAGCATTTGCTGCGAGTAACTTGGCTAACTCGTCACCCACAGCCTTCCTTCTTCCTTCGGCAAGACGCCGTGTCGGTTGCTTCACAGGCCTTGCATCTGGCCTGACATGCAGAGAGTGCTCAGCCAACTCCCTCGGAACACCCAGCAGGTCCTGACTGGACCATGCAAAGATATCCTGATTCTCACGGAGGAAGTGGATGAGCTCGCTTTCCTTTTTGCTGTCCAACCCGGCACCGATGATGACAGTGTGCTCCGGGTTAGACTCGTCGACACCAACTTTCTTGGACTCCTTCGCCGCCTGGAAGGTTGCAGTCTGCTGCGGGTTGGCCGGACTCGGAATACCGAGTTGAGCAGATTGGGCCAGAGCCACCACCTCATGAATTCTCTTCTTCTCGGCGGCAATCACCAGAGACTCGGCCAGAAGTGACCCGGCAGAGGCACACTCCATGGAGCGCCTGTAGTCACCCGAGATAGTGATGACACCATTCGGACCCGGCATCTTCATTTTCAGGTAGGCCACATGAGTGGACGCCATGAACTTGGCGAGTGCTGGCCTACCGAGTAAGGCATGATACGGACTTTCGAGATCCACAACCTCGAACAGCAGACTCTCGGTTCTGCAGTTGTTCTCGTCCCCGAATGAGACGTCCACCCAGACTGCTCCCATGGGTGCATGCGAGACACCCGGCACGATGCCGTGGAAAGTTGTCCTGCTCGGCTGCATCATATTCTCGGTTAATCCGAGTTTGACCATGGTATCTCGGTACATTATGTTGATGCTGCTCCCGTTATCAACGAGAACCCGGCTGAAGCTGACATTGATACTGGGTCCAACGAATGTCGGATTCACAACCAGAGCATAGCCCCCCGGGTTTGGCATGACCTTGGGATGGTCCCTGATGCTCCAGCTGACCTCATCCTCGGACCAGTACATAAACTTGGGCACGGCCGGCATGACCGCGTTCACCTCCATTGCTCGCCGGTGTTGACTCTGCTTATCCGTGGGCTCGGTCGCAAAGACCATGTAGCTCTGATGGGGCTTCCGATAGTCATTCTGCCGACTCGGGCCAGCATTGTTGTTGTAGTTGTTGTTGTTGTTGTTGGCCACCTGGTTGACATCCTCTTGCCTCGGCTGTGCATTCAGGGGTTGAGTGTTTGCACCTGTCAGAGGTGCGGGTCTCGGTGTCGGACCAGCAGCTGCTGGCTGATTCTTGTGCCGGTCACAGTCACGAGTCGAATGTTCAGCCGGTTTGCTGGGGTGCCTGGTGTGAAAGCAGCAAGGGTCATCCAGCATTTTCTCATAGATGTACCTCTCCTGGTCATCCAACTGCTTCTTGTTGCCGTTCCATGGCTTCCTTTCGCCGTTCCACGGCCTCTTCCCTTCCGAGTCCTGGCCCCAAGAGGGACCCTCATTTTTCTGGCGCTGGCTACTGCCGGCACCCGCTTGATCTTGATCGACAGCTGCGACCTGGTCCGACCCGTACCGGTAATCCGGTCGGTCGTCTCTTCTCTTGTTTCGGTTGTCCGGGCGATCGCTACGCCGGCTCGATCTCTCTCGGTCTTGAGCAGGATATCTCCTGCCCACATCAACCTGAGTCAGCAACGGCTGTGTCGGATCACCGAGTGCATAGCTGTCAGCAATTGACATTGTCTCGGCTAAGGTGGCCGGCATCTCCCTCTGGAGTCTCTGCCAAAGCATGGAGCCATGTCGGCATCCTTGCGCAAACCATGCAATGGCTTGCGACTCGATCACCCCCTCATAGGAGTTCCGGATCGTGCTCCACCGGGTCAGATACTCCCGGTCTGTTTCGTCTTCTCTCTGCCGACACATGGACAGCTGCTGAGGTCGATTCGGCCTCTTGTATGTGCTGGAGAAGTTGCTGACGAAAGCGTCGGAGAAGTCAAGCCAGCAATCAATGCTGTTCTCCTCCAGATTGTTCAGCCAGATTCGGGCTGGTCCTTCTAACATCTGCGGTACATACCGCACGGCCCATCGGCGACTGCCACCAGCGATATGCACCGCTGTGACATAATCTGTCAGCCAGTCCTCCGGCTTGGTGCTGCCGTCATAGGTCTTTGCACCCCGGGGGAGCTGGAAATTCGGCACGGGTGGCTGCTTCATGATCCGGGGTCCAAAACATGCAGGACCCGGTGGACCTTGCTCCTCCAGCATTTCAGACAGATAGATTCTGTCTAGCTTGTTGCGGACGTCGTGAGCCGGTAGCTGGCGAGCTCCCAGCCTTGCACCGAGTGCACCCTCGGACGCTAGCTCTCTGTATCTTGTATACCCAGCACGCTCCATGGCCGAGTAACCATCATCATACCGGTCAGCGGCTGGCTCGACATACCCGGCACCCGCTTGATGACGAGGTGGATTGGGTGCCGGATACCGAGGTGGCTGACCCGGATTTGCCGGGTTAACCCGGTTTGCTTCATGTCTGCCCTGAACAGGTCCTAGAGCTCCCTGTCCGGGTTGACCTTGGGCAGCTTTCTGCTTTCCGGCATATACCGGATCATACGCCTGCATCTGTTTGTTCTTGCCAGAGTTCACACTCTGGCCACGGCTTGCGCCGACATATGGCGAAGAGGCCTGTCCCTTGGACGCTCCTCCGGCACCACCATTGGAGTAGAGGTATCCGGATCCTCCTGCACCCGGGTTTGCATTCCGGAATGCCTCATTCTGTCTGTTGGCTACAGCTACCAACTCATTAACTCGGTCCTGCTGCCTACTACGAGCTTCACCGGATAAATTAGGCAACTCAGCTATGGCGGCCTCTGCAGCTCTAAGGTTCTTACCCGGGGTACTGTATTTCGGCCGGCCTGCCGACACATAACTAGCAGTTTTACCAGATCTAGCTCTACCATCTCTAGCTATCTCGGCATTGAGGTCTCTACCTCTAGCACGTACCTCATTTATGCGACTAACCGGGTTGGCTACCGGTGTAAAACCATGAGCGATGTTGTACTCACGGAGGGATATGTCGAAGTCCTGCTTGACCCGGGCCACCTCTTGGGCCTCTCGGAGTATCTCCTGGCGCTGCTGCTCCAACTCCGCCTGAGTTAGAGTAACATCTGCGCTCGGAGCCACTAGGGTTGCCAGCTTCTCGATCGCGTCCTGAAGAGGACTCGGCATTGCCGGCACAGCAGATGTACCGGCCTGCTCCGGACGATTCTCCGGCCTCTCCAGCGGCGGGCACGCCGTCCTGGCAGACCTGGTGCTGACCTCGGCATCAGCAACCGGGGCGGTCATCATGACCTCTGCACAGCTAGCAGCGGGACGGGCGATACGTCGGCCGCGAGCTGCACAGACAGCGGGGGGATCCGCTGCAACCTGCACCCTTGCGGGAAACCGGCAGGGAACCTCGGTGGCGACGTAGACAGTGAGCGAGCCGAACTCGATGAGGCACCCGTTCCGAGGAAGCGGCCTGCTGCCGAAACAGCCGGCATTGTCGCTGACGACGTTGAGCGAGCCGAACCTGTGGACAAGGCCACAGAGAACGCGCTCACCCGATGCGATGAAGGAACCCGTCCGGATGAACACACCAGCCAGCGCCGCTGCTGGCCCCACGGTGGGCGCCAACTGTCGTGGTGGTGCACGGACAGATGCCATATAGGCTTAAGGTGGGGCCGATTGGACGCTGGAGGTACCGGGGAGGGCTTGCACGCACGGCGTACAGACACAAACACACACACACACACACGCACACGATTTACCCAGGTTCGGGGCTCTCGTGAGGAGATAACACCCCTACTCCTGCCTTTCTGATGTATATAAGTGGATCACAACTGATTACAAGTCTGCTCCGTGAGCTGTATGGGAAGAACTGCTAGCTCCAAGCTCCTACCGAGTCTCAGAACTGCTCTCTGGCTCTCCTCTAGCTCAAGGAAAACGACTAAGTGTTTGCCCAGCGTTTACGCTCAAATGAAGTGTTGTCCGTCCCCGTAAGAGGTACCCCTGGTACCCCTTATATAGGGAAACCCAGGGTTACAGTGTAAAACATTGATACTGTCGCCATACCGCTTGGTCACCGCCCGACACGGGCGCCGCTGCACCATGCCCAGACCGTGGCAGCGCTGGTCGCCACGGTCCCCTCTGCATGAGACAGCACGCCCATGCCTAGGCCTAGCGCCACTGTGCCGCGCCGCCCGCGTCAGAGGCATGGCCGAGGCTTGGCACGCCGTCCACTTGCAGCACACCGCCGCCCTTGTCTCGCTCCGTGTCTCAAGGAGCTTGGTCCACCGTCCGGGATAACCTTCACCCGGCATAGGCACACCCATGCCCATAACTCGGTTTGCCCTTTCCTGCATATACGAACAACAAAGGGGATTCCGACATATAATAATCATGATCCGACATAGGTCTATGTCGGTTAACCATTACCCGGTTGACCCCGGATAAAACCTGTATGGTATGTCGGTTCTCATTGACTCGGTCAACCCCGAGTCTTTGCTTATTTCACCTTATTGACCCCACTCGGGGGCTTCCCCCCGACATTGGAAGAATCGATTACATGCGCAAGGTCTGAAATAGTTACCCATTCATCATGGGTTGTATGAAGGTCATATTGGAGGGTGGAGTGTCGTACTTAAAGCTATGGTAGATTATGATATGTGGAACTAACATGCTTTCTTAGGCATGATGGAATCTCACACTGACATCACAATGCCGCAACACACTCTGATGTTTGCAAGACTTGCTGAAGACCATGCTTTGGAGTGCAACTATGACATCAATGGCCAACAATATACGAAGGGGTACTAGACATTTGCATCTATCCAAAATGGTCGACATGTGTGACAACATTATCGACCCTTTAGGTAAAAAAATGTCTTGGTTTGCTTCATGCCAAGAAAGTTGTAGGAAAGATGTCGAGCAAGCATTTGATGTATTCCAAGCTCGTTGTTCTATTATCCGTTACTCTACTCTTACCTGGCCAACAAAAATAGATGCGGAAGGTTACGAATTCTTGTGTTATCACGCACAATATGATCATCGAGAATGAGCGTGTTGCTCCAGTGATTGATGACCAGCCATATGACCATCACGGCCCTCTTACCGATATTGATCACCAGGTGCAACCGAGATTACTTATTTCTCGCCATGAATGTGAAAATTTGTAAGGGAGATGCTCATTGTCAAGTGCAAAATAATCTAGTTGAGTATTTTTGAACGCTAAAAAACAATACGGACCGAGTCTTGATCTAGTTAAACTTTTCAGACTTCAATTTATTTGAAATTTTGTATAAATTTGCTTCAATTAGTGCGGAACTAATTTTATGTCTTTACACTATGCATTATGGTTACACTTAAACTGAAATATGGTTTTATTTGTCAAGAAATTGGTAAAAGACTATTGGGAGGGCCTATTGTGCTCGTTGTTGGGGGTAGCCGACCCTAATAAGCCGATAACGTGGCTGAGCAACATGGCTGAGCTTCTCGGCGGCCGTATCATGAAGATCATAGTGGTATCTGATTGTAATCTTCATGGTCGAATTCACGCTATTGTCCCAACAATTGACGAGCAAACAGTTCAATTCGCAGCAGCACGATAAAAGAAATTAAACAAAGACGATGTCAAGTCTGTTTTTTATTTTTTATTTACGGAACGCAGTCGGCACTGCTTTCGATTACTTAAGCAGAGCCGGGACAAATGCCGGTACAAGAAATGAGTTTAAAAAACAAGAACCAAAAACCCTGTACAGAAGGAACTAAAAGAAGCAGCTTAAAAAAAGGCTAGCAGGGGAGCAAAGCTTTGCTTGGCTCCCACCAAAACGAGAGGATCACTCTCCCGGTTCCCACACCCTTCTCACGACCCCTGCGGTCTGCCAGGAGCGCAGCTCAGTGTTGCTCTTGACGGCGAGAACAGAAGCAGGTTTAGCTTTATTGTTGAACACACGATCATTTTGTTCCTTCCAGAGCAGCCACCAGGAGCACCTTAGGTGTCTGCCTTGAGTTCTGCTTCCACCAAAGGCTCAGCTCAGTAGTGGTTGCACTGGGACACAAAAAAGGGCAGGCATTTGCAAGGTATCCAGAACCCCACGCCAAACTAGCTGAGAATAAGAGCAGGAGGCTGCAAGGTGAGTGACAGTTTCAGGTTGGGAATGGCACAGCTTACATATAGGATCATGCGGCCAACTTCGCTTTGCCAAGTTGTCGGCAGTAAGGCACCGATTGTGCAGCAGCAACCAGGCGTGAAGCTTGCACCGATGTCGGGTCTGTGGTTCCATCCAAATCTTGCAAAGGATGAGGAGCACGCCCCAGAGTGCCCATGCATCTCTGATTGTCTTCTTGAGGTTAGCCTAGCCATCATTCATGTCTGTGTTGCTATAAGAAATCCAGAGCTATCGATAAGTAACTAAGGAGCAATAAGTTTTTCTAGATCCCAATCTGGCACCGGCCTTGCTCCAACTTCTGCCACCCTAATGCCATCCATATAAAATGAGAACAATGAGAGAAAGGAAAGAAATATAAGGAGTGCATGTCACCTAAATCCGAATAATGTCATCTGATTCCTGAAGAGAATCATCTACCCTACCCTTGTGACAGTGAGGAGAACAAGCGCTTACCTTACTACCAAGTAGACATAATTTCAAATGTTGTGATGTTCAAACAGGAGTATTCCTCCTATACTTCTGTTGCAGACCCCAGTGTCGGATCATCTTAGCATCTTCACATCATCAGGTTTCTTGTCAAGCACAATTTTGTATATGCACCCTTATATATATATATATATATATATATATATATATATATATATATATATATATATATATATATATATATATATATATATCACGGATGAAAAAATAGCATGAGGAAAGAGCCAAGGAGTATTTGCTGCACGAAGGAGGCATGTAAACGGATGGAATATAGGTTCTATATAAACAATCTGCAAGTATATAGTTCCAAAATTCCTCCCCGCCGCCTCACCTAGTAGCCGTACAGAAATTAATCCCCGCCGCCTCACCTAGTAGCCGTACAGAAATTAATCCACGCCGCCGCCGCCGTACCGAAATTCCACTCCGCCGCCTTAGCTCGCCGCCGCACCGGAGCTCCACCCCGCCGCCTCACCTCGCCGCCGCACCGATCTCTCTTGCGGACCTCCACCGCCATGGACTCCGGAAGTCCAGATGCGGCGGGAATCGGCGGCGAGGCCGCCGCCCCGAGGTCGCAGGGTACACCCCCCGCCGGCGACCGTCGGGTGCGTCGTCGCCTTGACGCGGCCCCGAGCTCGCGGGGTACGCCGCCCCTCGTGGTCCGTCGCGTGCGTCGCCGCATTGACCCTGGAGGTCATGCCGCACGCGGCCGCGCCAAGGCGACAACGTCCAGCGACGCGGCGGAGATGGAGGGCGCCCCTTCCCCGGTACAGATTCTTTCTTCATTATCTTTTCAATTAATTTCCTGTGCAAGAATCACACGTTCTGTTCCTATTTTACCGCAACGCAAGAATCCAAAGGCTTTGACTCGCAAAGGCTTTCTCTACCTTTTCAATTAACGGGTCGTGGTTCCCTATTTTACCGCAACGCAAGAATCATGTACATCATACTCTGTGTTACGATAAAAAACCCAAGAATCACCAGTTCTGTTCCTACGCAAGAAACCAAGAACCTCGGCTACTGATCCGGTAAAATTTTACCGCAGCTAGTGAGCGCTTGATAACCAGTTTCGCTGCAGTCTCTTTTTTTCATATTTTTCGTGAGTCTAATATTGCGGCACGTACCTTAGCTCGCTCTGTGGAGCACTTCATTTCTGCTTGTTTTAGAAACTCTATCCGGGATTGCATACGGCAGACTATCTGTAATGATGTGCATTGATCACTAAAGTGCTGTAATTCCCTCAAATTTTTTTTGCAACAGTTGCGCACCTACTTAGCTGACGCAATCAAGCTAAACCTAGACAAGTCAGGCCTCCCTCTTGTGCCTATTAACACATTAATAATTTATGTTATTATTACAAAGCTGTATATACCACAAAGGGTTCATGCGTCAACAATATATCATATACAGAGGCCTAATACTTCACAGTACACATAAATGAGTACACCGCAACTGTGTATAACTGTGTATAGCTGACTCCATTCCTTGAGTCTTGAGTCACTCCATTTTCTGTGTAAGCCAAAAAGAACTGACTGGCAGATTCTTCTTTATACTGCAGTAGAAAGATAAATTGTTAGAATTTCCCTTAGATTGCTGGAACAAGTAGACAGTTATTAAAATGTCATAGGCAACGGTCTTTTCTAGAAAGGGAGTAGCATAAAGATCATTGGTTACCTGTAAGATTTATAGAGACAGAAATGCTGGTAGCGATGACGAAATGGAACAGATATGGCAAACCATTTTCCTGAAATAACCAGTGTTGTTGCATGTGTTAGCAATTTGACTTTCATAGTCTAGGCGTTTATTTCTGGCAGGGACACATAACGGATGCATTATCTAAATGCTAACTATGGACTAAGACAAAATCTGCTTAAATTGCAAGAAAATGCATGGTAAAATTTCATGACGAGCTTGACTTTGATATTTCCTGGAACAATTAGCGAAGACACGTAAGATTCGTACTTCCCATTTTATAACCACCTATAAGCACTTATCTTTTCTCTGCTCCTTCTCAGTTTTCCTTTCTCCAGTATGCATGTAGATTAATATTTAAATCATCTTTTATAACCAGCTATAAACATATTTTCTGGGACACTGAACAGAGATGGGTAAGCAGTGTAGTACTGCCCATTGATTAGTTTTTACAACAGGCTACACACATCTTTTTTCTTCACTCCATTTTCAGTCTTTTGTTTCTCCATATATGCCTATATCATGTGTATAGCCGTTTGTCTAACATCTATCGTAAACTTATCAGGGATATCTTGCAACACTGCCCTTTGACATAATCACGATGATAATGTCAAGGGTAGATGTGCCAGATTTATTGGCGTGTGCCTCCACCTGCAAGACATTGTCCTCTGTCATAGTGTCCGAAGACTTCCGGTATGGATACAAGTACAATTTAGGTTTTCCCTTTGCTGTTAGTAATTTCTCTGTTGTACCTAGTTGCTAAAGACTCATAACTTCAGGGCTCAGCTTCGGAAACTGAAGAGCCGCTCTGAATGCAGTGGCGTACATGGGAAGAAGGGTGAATTCTTCTTCCACTGTTCGACCTCATGGATACCCTCTAGGGGGCTCTCACTGGATTTCTTCCAAGAGCATATCGGTCAACAGAAATTCACAATTGCCGACTCGGCAGATGGGAAAATATTAGTACATCTGCAAGCTCTCCGCAACAGGCCAGCAGAGTGGATTATCCTGGATCCACTGTATCAGATACATAATCATCTACCTACCTCACCCAAGACAAACCCATACTTTCTACGGGGAATTTACATACCTGGAGAGGGTTTCAACTTTAGGGTGCTGCTTCTTGTTCTGGAGGGTCCTCCAAACTCCACAAGGAAGTTAACTCTACACAAATACAGTTCGCTGACCCTAAAATGGGCTTCTCGGAGGAGGATTACAGCACATTTTAACATGCCCCCACAAGAGTCCCTGAGAAGCCCAAACGTTCTAATAGGGCCAATGATCTATGTGCTTGAGCAGCACAGTAGGATAATTAAAATCAATCATTCCAACACGCCTGCAGTTGAAGAGGTCCAGCTTCCAGAATGGCGCCATAAAGATGAGTGGTGCTTACACTCTATTGGGAGAACACCCAGAAACGAATTGAACTTTACCTCCATTGGATTTGAGAGCGTGACTCAATGGGTGCATACTGGATGCTGCTGGGAGAAGAAGTCGCAGTGGGCTACAGCAATATTTCAAAATCCCTCACGGCTAACTATCGTAGGATCGGGCCCAAGAAGTAGTACCATACTGCTCTACGCTCATTACCTTGATAAGAGTTATAGAATGATTCTGATTGATACATATCAGCAGAAGATCCTACCTGTATCACAGGACGAAATGAGACTAATGAAGCCAATGGTCTACGAACATGAGATGCCTGCAACATCTGGATTGAAAAGTATAGTACATTCTGTTTGATGTGTACCATACATACACTCTACACATTTGTTCATCTGTGTGTTTCATTTTCCTAACATACACTGCGCATGCACATTTATACCGATGGTTTGAACAATGTATAGGCTACACTATGCTTGCTATGTACTGAACACCTGTTGAGCTCTAAATTTGTTTCTGTATGTATTACATCCTACCAATATGCCTTGCAATTTCTGTTATATATTTATACTGCTGGGTCAGCTTGTTGTATACAATTGCGATAGAGACTAGGTTAGTAAAACGTTGCAGTACAAGAACAGACAGAGCGAATGACTGAAAGCATAATCTAGTTCGTGAGGTCTGACATGTTAGAAAGTACCTTCAAAGCCTTGCTTGACCACGTATTTGGTCCAACTGAAAGAAGATATGCCCACTATTAGTGTTTGTACAAAAAACCAAGAGTAACTTAGTTACAGCTCTTAATATGAGTATTGTGCAACCGTATGTATTTCTATAATCTCTAACATGTTAACTACATACATAACAATAACAAAAAAAAAAATGATTGCTCATGAGGAGGGACCCATGGCAGTTTTCTGATAGAAGAAAGGTGCAACATCACCGAAATTGCGAGCAAGAGCACTCGAACTCGGGTGGGTTAGAAGGCATCATCCCCTTCCAACCACCAGGCTATTCCTTAGTTTGCATACATAACAATAACGAACTATTTTATTTTGATAAACAGTAAAAGATCAGACATACAGCTGAAGCTCAACACGGGAGGACTGAAGAGCTGTTCCTGGGATGAACCTAGCAAGAGTCTAATGAGTACAACAAAAGTGCCACACAATGGCTGTAAATACTAGCTATTTTTATCGAATGGAATTTGGCTTGATCCTGGTTGGAATGTTGTGTAGACAACAAGCAGCCTCTGAGGTAATCCAACAGTATATGATAGTATTTAAGTAAGTTTGACTGAATTGAGTTTTCAAAGTAAACCGATAGCTAGCCACACCATGAGACCTAAGTTATTAGATTCCACATGCCAGTACTAGGATGCACTGCTTTTCATCCCATTACACATTTTTACTGTTGGGTTTGAATGGTGTATATATAACATTATGTTTGCTATGTAGTGAACACACATTTGTTTCTGTATAATAAGATGCATTATATTCCCATTACACATTGATACTGCTTGCTTGGACTGTTGTATAGAAAGTGCAATTGACATAGACAAGAATAATCACACAAGTTTTTGCCGGCAACCAGGAGAAATAGACAGTAGCAGCGAATGACTGAAAGCACAATCCAATCCTAGAGGTCTGACGTGCTAGAAATTACCTTCAAGTTCAAGGCCTTGCTAGCCCACAGGTATAAGCAATGAAAATCAACCAACCGTAGTGTTTGCCCCAACTGAAAGAAGATATTTAGCATGGACACTGTTAGTGTTTGTACAAGAAACCAAGAGTAACTTTGTTACAGCTTTTAATCTCAGTATGTGTACAGCTGTAGATATTAGTGCTTTTGACTGAAGGAGGTTGTTCTCCACATACCAGTACTAGGATGCAACTAGGACAGTAACGGTCGCACGCTCTCCGCGTCTCCAAATCGTTAAGGTGAAGAAACAACAGTCTACATAGCGGGTGTGTGTGTGTGTCGCAGTGGAGCGGTGAAGTGGCGGCAGCTCAATTTGTTCTGTCCGTCCATCAGCAGCAGAATAATAGTACTAGCCAAATAGAAGCGCCTCTGCCCTGCGACTCTGCGAGCAGGAGAAATAGACAGTCAGCTAATGGGTAGAAGCATAGGCTAGTAGCTCATTTGGGCATGTCTAGTTCTGTAACAGATATAGTCCGGCACTGACCGGCAGGTTCGCACAACGACCAGGGCCGTGGGAGAAAGGCAAAGGCAGGGGGGCAGCCAGCTGCTGTGGTGCGTACTACTGGTGGTCCTTTGATCTGCGGGAGAAATACTTCTATCATGCTAGGGCAGTGATGAAATCCCCAGCGATTTGGGTACAATAGACAGGCGACCGCTACCGTGCCTTTTTGGCCCGCAAGAGATGCGCGCGAAGGGGATTGATAAATGGGGAGAAGGCTCGAACCTGAGTGAAGGGAAGCACACGGCAGATGCGGCTCGCCGACGAAGGATCGAGGCCTGCGGTGGGGGGCGGCGTGCGTCCGGGCACCAGCGAGATCTGCCTCCCTCTGTCCGTCTCTCAATGAGTCGAAAGGAGAAAAGGTTTTCGGCAAGGGGGAGACGGCCCTTGTCTCTCTTGGACGGCCCTGATCCTTTCTTGCCAAACGGACGGCCTGATCTGATCTGATCTGGTCCGATCCGAAGTATAGGTGGCCAAATGGGCCGTGCCAAATGGGCCGGCCCGAGGCACGGGGATTTTGACTCGGCCCAGACACAGCACGGCACGAAACTAAACGGCCGTGCCACTGCACGGGTCCGGACGTCCGGTACTGCTCGGACAATTTTGCCCTCAACAAAAAAAAAAAGTCATGGTCTCATTTTCCGCAGGCAGTCCATAAAAAAACTCCTCGCTGTCAAGGTCCAACGTGGGTTTGCCTGCATTCACACAATCACACCGTGAACCAAAACTGTCAGTGCAGGCTTGCTTCGTGAGTAGCAAATGTCGTCTCAAGTAACTAGTCCAACGAAGCCCCGGTTGTAACTACGCCTGTAAATAACACATATTTACTTTGTTTTCTGGAGCACTACTAAAGCAATCGTACTACTTTTTCTTTTATCCTCGTATAAACCACCGTTTGGACGCAAAGTACACAGTTTTCTCGAGCTGATCATTGCACTCTGAGCTACTTCAACTTTCGTTACAGTGAGCTGAAGTATAACAATACAAGAACGGCATCATGTAGAGAAAGAAGAAGAAAAAAAAATTCCTCTCATCTGATGGGATGGATTTACAAAAGCAAGCACCCAATCTCTAGTTACCCCAAGTACAGCAAGCTGCAGGTCACTTCTCTCATCGCACCGCATGTGCGTATAGATTCCTCTCTTCCGGGTCTTCACAAGTTCCAAGCCTAGCTCAAATCCAACATTTATCAAGTGAGTCCTTCCTTGATATTTCCTCCCATGAGATCATGTGTACCTAGCTGAACATTGTAAATCACTCAAGAGTTTAATAAACTTCCCAAGAAAATGCATTAAAATATTCCAGTGCTTACAGATGATCCTGGTTCTAACTACAATTAAAGATTTTTCGAATCAGAATTATGGTGGCAATGCCAATTCAATCAATCCAACTATCTATTTGCTGTTATCGCATTATCATGAAAGAGTGACATTACTGTTACGTATTTGCTAGCCACTTTCCTCCCACCATCCTCAGCAACTGTCATGCTTACATGAATAACACAGCATAAGAAATGAGTAACATTCAATCAACACAGTTCATTTCAGCCTACTGCTATTTTTTATCACAGGTCCAAAAAATGCTATGCGATCACTACTGATCTAGAAAAGCAAACAAGTGGGAGAAGTCAACATACACGTAACTCGGAGCTACAATTGCAAGAACAGAAATATATGGCATAAAAAGCATCTTCACTCACAGTTTATTAGATCAAATAAAAAATTAAAAGAAAAACAATATTTTGGTCTCAGATAGTTGACATGTTCATATAAAGGATCAAAATAAACAAGTGACACAATAAGCTCGGACAGTTCATTTATTTGATACCAGGTGGTTCTTTCTCTTGGACAAAGACACAATAAGCTCGGACAGTTCATTTATTTGATACCAGGTGGTTCTTTCTCTTGGACAAATATCCTTAGAAGACTTTATTTATTCCTCAAATTGGTTGTTAAGACTTAGAGGCATAGGCTATATAATGGCACGGGTGAGATGAATAAATGCAAGTGGCTCTCCAGAAAAGTAAAAAAAAAATATATTGTGCAAAGACTGAAGTGAGTTTATGATGAAGTAGGGTACCTGCTATATCCAGTATGGCGGTGTCATTACCAATCTGATTTCCCTCTTCGTCAAAATAATATTGATACTCAAGTGCCCTAACATTCTTCTTCTTGTCCCTCAGATCATGCCAATTTACAAAAGTATGAGTAATTAACGGTTGCGGATTCACCGTAGTTGCATCTCTTAAAGTTCATCCAGCAGGGAGTTTCTTGCTTCATGAATAAAATATGGAAATTCTGGCGGGTCAAGGGGGACTGGAACTACCATATCCTGTGAAAGGATTGTCCGCGTCTGGGGAAGATATAGAAGATATGTGGGATTTGCGGAATATAGGCAACAAGACATTGCACATTTCCTGCAGTAGAATTTATCACAGCAAGTGCGATATCTATCAGCTATGTCAATCTTGCACCACATGCACTTCAAGAAGATTTTCTCATGAAAATCACCGGCCATAGCATAACCACCAACCCCAACCCTCTCAGGACGAGGCTCGTTAGGATCATCATCACCCTCCTCTTCAGCATCGGAGCTACTTCCATCCTCATCTTCCCATTCAATGGCCCAATCATCACTCGATTGATCATACGGACCACTAATTACACCATCTCCTCCATTTCCATTGCATGGTTTGCTGCTTACAGCGTTGGTAGCCTAAAAGACAAAACAAGAAACCAACCAACAGTCAGCAATTAATCAAACAATAAAGTCAACCGGACTAATGGACCACATCAGGAACCTTGAACATCTGAACCAGCCAACTCGGTAATTCAATCTCAGGATCAGTGTAAATAAGCGTTTCAGCAACTATGACAGGCAACGTTGGATGCATATCTTTGTATTTTTCCTGCAAAGGGGAGATAAAAAAAATTACATGCGCAGTTCAATTGTAATCTGCATGCATATCATTTGAGACTAGCACGTAAGAGAACATAATGTGGTGAAAATGCCAAAAAACTAACATTTCTTTTCGAATGGAAAACAACCAAGAATGTCAATAATCTAAAGGGGCATGAACATTATGCTGGAGTTACGCTAGCTTGGAGAGTCGCTCTTCAAAGCATAATGATTAGTATAGTTTCAGGCAAAAAAATAGGCAGCATTTTCAGCAGTAAAGTGGCGGGTTCCGTTTTCTAGGGATTAGTTTACTTTTAATGTGGCATCTTTTCCAAGCGTATTGCTGATAGAACAACCTGCAAGTCATGGCAACTGGATGGAACTTGGGTCGGGTCTCAGCTGACCTCTGATAAGTTGCCTATTATACCTAGTGATAGTCTGATAATTTCTGGAAAATAAGAACTGACCAGAAGAAACTACAACACCCATTATATAGGTACAGTACCAGAAAAGCAAAAGGTGGCCTGCATGCAGCACAAAAGTAGTAGCCTTTCATTTCATGTAGAGATTTGAAATGGTCAGCAATGTTATAAAGTACTACAGTGCAATAATTTGGCGATATTTGAAAGTGAACCAATAAAAGAAGCTCGTGTGAAAGAAACACTAAAGATTTATAGATTGCAACAGATGGAGGATAGAATAGCACATACTGAATATAGTTTAAGAGTTTCCCACTGGCAAATTTCCTGTGCTTGGGCTGCAGCAGTACTTGTACTACTGTCATTCCATGCATCATCCTCAACAGAACGCAGCAGTAGCAACTGTTGACTGTCAGTCATATTTCTCCTGTAATAAGGAAATAAGTATATCAATTCTCAGCATACAGCCATTACTGAAATCTGACCATTCATGTCAATTAGATTAAAGAAATTCTTGAAATTAGATAGAAAAAATGTACAGTAAGTGTCATTGTGCCCTTCGCTGCCTAGATACTAGCTAGAGATAACCAGAAAGTTCCCGGTTAGTTTAGAGTGGATTAAAAGACATAAAGCACAAGATTAAGGGCTTGTCAGGAAGATTACAATGTCCACTGAACCAAGTGAAAAAGTGATAGAACTGAAGGTTTTGCTGTCTCGGTGCTAAGCTGATTTGGTGCGGACTAAAGTACCACATATGTAAATGTTAAGGACATGACATGAAGGTTTTAATGTTTGACCGAACTAAGTTAAATGGTGATACCAATGTAGGATCTCTAGTGCAAGAATTTACTTAAGATCCTAACAGCACCTTAAAGCATATGCTTGATCGCCATGTATTGTCAGATCAAGGTTGTCATGTATAGCAACACTAGGGATAAAAACTGACATGACCATGCAAAACTGAAACATCTCAACTCACATGTCATCGACATGGCCTATGGCAAATTTGGGCATCAATTTTTTGTAAAGTGCAACTAGAATTAAAGTTTACCCAAATTATATAAGCTCAGCCTACAACTCTTAAAGAAACAAAGAACTGTTTGATCAATGACATGGATAAACATTGTTTTCGATCAAAGTTCATAAACCGAACGCATTGCTACCAGTTGAGGGATAAAAGGGATCAGAGAAGCAGCAACAAAGCATAGCAGACTTACGTATCAGAGTCATATTGCCTTGTTTCATAGAGCATTGATCCAACTTCTTTAAGTATGCATATTTTGTTTGTGCTTATTTTCAAATCAGCAAGCTTTCCCTGAGTCAAACAGCAATACCATCAATAAGTGGACAATATTAGTTCCTTGGTGAGCTTCTAAATGATAAAGTTTTATACTTTTTCTGGCTAAAATCGAAAGGTCTTTTATAAAATTACAAGCAACAATAATGCACCAATATTGTCTCTGAAACATCAAACATGCATACAAATATTTCAATATCAAGAATACCATGATTGGCAAGACTTGAAAAAACACTCCGGCATAATCAACTTATCACTTTCAATATTGACATAAATTCTTAGATAAAACTATGCTAATGTCAATATTCAAAAGAAACAAGCCACGCAGGATTGCAGGCACAAGCGGTCATTCCTAAATGGTATACCTATAGAATGCTGTTTTTTTTGTCTACTATTCTCTTATTCTGGTGGTGCTACAAATACTCTTGAGAACATGAAGCTAGATTATATTGACTACAGAAGTTAAACAATGAGCCAGGTTATTCCTCAACAGTCGATTGAGGTGGCAAATAACTGAATAAGGATATGCACTGTCGGTATGAAAGGAAAAGGATAACTGGTACACCCACAATTATTGAAGCTGACTAGTTTTATAGCATTCAAAGTCTGAATGTAGTTTCCCACCTATACTTTTTACAATACAGGGAGACCAAAAAATATGAAGTAATATAACCAACATTTTTATTACCTCCAGCAAAGGTATAGCAAAAATCGAAGTTTCAGGAGAGAAGGTGGTCTTGCATGCAGTAGCACCAAAGCCATATAGAACAACACCATCATGATCTGGGATCTTTACAATGATAGAATGCAAGAAAGTCAGTTAGTTCCAGCAACAATGATCTGGTATCTTTACAATGAGAGAAGAAAATAATATTTCCATCATATTTATGTCATGAGGAAAACTCCCAGAATGCTACAACAGGCATCAAAATCATACATTTGACTGAACATGAGCACAAATAAAGCAAGTATCCAACATTTAAACTGAAGGTAATGGCTCCATGTTCCCTTGGGAGGTCGCACAACAACGTACATGAACTGCCACTATGGATTACCATAAGGAAAAGGAATTAGCAGATAAATGTCATAAACCTTAAATCTCTCTTGGCTCTTAATACAATCAACCAATCACTAGCGAACCATGGTACCTTTTGGTGGTATCTGTGTGCACAGTGAGCACAAATACAGCAAATTCAACTCACATTGTGTCTCGAACAATGTTGCCATTTTCAAACCAAGAAGTGAGGTTCATAGTTTATAAAAACTAGACAGGAGTGGTGGTTCAACTAAAGTAACAGGACTGTTGGCTGGTCCAGAAAGAACATTTCAAGCAAGAGAACCATGTTGAACCGACGATTCCACAGTGGTCCTGGGTGCAGTTAACTGTACTTTACATGCACGTGAAAAATCACATGCAGAGAGGACACAAACAAGGGACGACCTCAAGGTTGCAACCCTCTAGCTCCCACAGCCCATGTAGCAAATTGGACATCACTGGTATGTTGGCTGTCACAAAATAGAGTCTAAATCTTGCTAGATACTGCTAGAAGCAATTAGCTTTTATAATCAATTCGACCAGTGGTTGAACCTGTGCTCCAACCAGTGAACCAAGATGCTTACATGGTCTGTACAAATCATGTTTATAAATCTATGGTAGGTTTACAAAATCAGGTCATGTTGCCATGTCTCATATGTCAAATAAAAAGGGCCAGGAAAAGTTTGTTCACTGCGACAAGCAAGTTCAGTTGTGAGACATTATTATACCACAGTGCCTTGATGCAGAACTGCCAAAGATATCAGCTCTTGATCATGATTGGCTTCACCAACCCATAGCCTAGAGGGGTGCCCTGAAAGCAAAGGGAAAAACTTCAATCGGAAGGCACTACTCAGAAACAAGAAAAGATTCAGCGGTACTACCTCCGTTCCGTAAAAGAAGGCGTATAAATTTTAGAAAAGGTCAAACTATGTGAAGTTTGACCAAATATTTAGAGAAAACTATCAACCTCCACAGTGTCAAATCGATCTTATTGGATACATCACTAAATATACTTTCATTACATAGCTATAAAATATTATAATTGTTGATAGTTTTGTCTATAAATTTGGTCAAACTTTAATTTGTTTGACTTTAGAGAAAGATTATGCGCCTTGGTTTTAGGAATGGAGGTAGTATAATTTAAAAAATCCTGTTAAAACCAAAGGTTGATAAAGCACAAAAGGGGTAATTGTTGAAGCGTCTGCTATAATGTAACACGGTAACAAATCCCATATGCACAAACTCGGCTGATGATTGCTTTTATGTTTCACTAATGATTACCTTGAATGTCGTTCAAGCAAACATTATAATTAACAAGTTCTGTGTGACCAGAAATATCCCATATGCACAAACTTCCGTCCAAATGAAGAACAACCAACAGTTCCCTTTCAGTGACAGTGATTGTCTCCATATCTTGTACAGGCCCCAAATGCTCTTTTCTGCAGGTATATTACACAAAGAGGTACACAAACAAATATGTGTGTCAGACATGCACATCAACTAGACAAGTTTGATACATTGTACATCAATTTATATAAACAAAATGTGCTGAACATGCACCCGCAGATGAAAGCATCAAGAGTCCACAATGTAAAAATAAGTACCTTGACATGAGAGTCCACAAACGCCCAATAACAGCATGATCAAGTAGCTCAGACCCACCTACAGAGTAAGATAATATACTGATATAGTATTCAGGAAACCTTGCTTTGAGGTACATAAGATCCAATTAGCTAGCACTCATTAAATGTGAGCTGCATGAATAAACCCAAAGGTAGTTTGCAACTTTGAATTGATGACTAAGAACTTGCCTGTTGAACTACGTGCCAATTTTTTAAGGTTGTAACAGCAGATTGACCCATCTTGCCAGCCGATCACCAGACATCCTGACATCAATTTTACAGCAGTAACCATAGCACCCGGTGCGTGGGTTCGGAGGTCAATTTCAACTGTATCTTTTTTAGGCAATACTGAACCAGACACATAGGAAAATGGGCTTCGTAAATTGCACAACAGAGCACCTCCAGAAACAGTAAGCACAAAGAGCACATGTACTACAAACTCCTGTTGCTTCGTATCCTGCATTACAACGGAAGTGATTGAGTGACCTGCATATTAACGTTTCAGATAATTCCTATTACAGCGACATAAGCTACGTATCGTAGGAATCCAACCTCGTGCTCACATAGAAAACCAACACTGCAGAGAACCTCCTGGAATACCAAACGCAGTCCAGATCTTGGGATCTCGTGGGAATCACAATGTTTAACTATCTCCACTACGTTTGGATGTTCATGACTAAGCCTCCTGTAACACATTACACAAATCATATTCTTGTCATTATAAGGCTTTTTGGCTGAAATATAACATCACATCACGCATGCTACTGGTTCTGCTACTCGTTGCTTGCCATTAGGTTCTATAAACATGAGGCGTGGTAGGCAGCCCGAGGGGACGAAGAATCCCTTCGTTGCGGGGAAGCGGGAGGACTGGATGTTGACTTCTACAAACTCCATCTGCTCTGATCCACTGATGCCAACCTCTCCGCGACGGTGTGACTGTGTGAGCACCCCTCCGCTGTCGAACGGGCGGACAAGGGAGGGGGTACTGCGGCACTCCAGAGATCGGTCGAGATGGACGCGGATCCAGCCACCGCCAGCGCTGGATTATCGCCGGTCGTCGGACGACTCGAAGTAGGGGAGAGGAGGAGTTCTTTTTTTTTGTAAATCGGAGAGGAGGGAAGTTGGAGTTGGGGGTGGAGACAGAAACCGATGAAGAACAGGGGATTTTGCTTCGAACCGGCTGGTGATTGGAAAAGTTTTTTTTTTTTCAAGGGCGTCACGTGTAGTAGCTTCACAATGTATCGCCACTATATAGGCGCGGCAGAAAATTTCATGCACTCTCACATGACCGCACATAAAAGAGTGAATTTTTTTTACGTACTAAAATTCAAAAATTTATTAATTCACAAATTGCATGTCCAAATACGATGACGTTTTCTCATATTGCATATAAAGAACATGCGATTTACTACATTTTTTTCATTTTTTCTGGAAAAATTGAATTGTAAGTTTATTTTTTTAGTGAAATTTAAAATGGTGTTTATTTACAAACTATATGTTCAAATATGACCGAACTTTCACATAATGCAACATATGATTTACTAAAATTTCTTCCAAATATTCTGGACATAATACAATGTATACAGGGAGCAAAGTCACGGCCAGACTTTACACTTCAAAGTCAGTGAAGATGCATCCTTCGCGAGCATATCTACCAAATTCCACCATGACCGACGATCACCATCTTCTTGCCGCCCACGCGATCGAGAACGCCGATCAAAACCCATGCACGTCACCTGTCACATGCCGCTAGGTCTACTCTTTCTCTCCATTTGAGGCCGCTACTCCAGCGTCCATGTCCTCAGCGTAAGCTGGAGCGACGAGATCATCAGCGCCACCCTCACCGGTGATCACTGGGGAAGCATGACGGGTCCTCGGGCTGCGGAGAGGGGTGGCAACTCGAGAAACCTAATTAACCTGCCCCAAGTCGACACAAGGGTCCAAATATGTATCTCAACACAGCAAAGAGATCTATTTCGTCGCGTTCACGTCTTACTTGATATTCTCTGTCTCTTCTTCTTTTTCTTCTTCTACGTGCATTAATCTCCTCCCTTTGCACCGCTCAATACGGGGCAACAAAAATCATCAGCGGTTGTGGATGGGAAGAGCCATGACCCCGTCGGTGCGCAATCATCGACGAATGAACCGCGCGGCAGATCAATGTTGGAGGTGGTCTTACTGTCCATGTCGTATACACCCAAGCTGCTTGGGATGTCGCTGCCGAAGCAGATTCGCCGACGATTCTTCTCGCCGGCGAAGTAGATGTGGTTCGCTCGCACGCCGCCGCCGTAGCGCGACACTGTCTGCAGTGCCATGGAGCCGTTCACTCCGACGAACAACGCCTCATCATCCCCCAGGCTTGTCACCTCCAACCACCGTCCAGATGTGTCGTCCGCCTCAAACACATCGAAGCACTCGCCGCATTTGCTGCGGACCAGCAGCAGCCTGCCGCCTCGCGAAGGAGACGACACAAGGTAATGCCTCTCGGGCCAGGACTTCAGGAAGCGTGCCTCGGCTTCAGTCTTGGGCCGGTCGTTGCCAACGATGCAGCGCCGGATGTTGCCGCCGGAGTCGCCGTCGCCAAGGTCGTAGGCGCACAGCGTGTTACGGTTGTACAGTGCGTACAGCACCCCGCGGTGAATGGCGATGTCCCGCAGCCGCTCTTCGCCTTCGGGGCACTGCGCCGGCGACCAGGAGCGCGCGCCCGGTCGGCAGAAGGCGACGGTGTAGCGGCCGTCCATGTAGCGCATGGCCGCGACGAGCTCGCCACCCGGGAACACAACGAGCCTGTCTATCTGAGCGTATGGTAGCACCATGCTGGTGTCCTCCGATAACAGCGGGTTCCTCAGGAGGAGGTGGCCATCCCCGTCGCCGTCACCTCCGCCGACGCGGCAGAGGATCCACCGGCCGAAGGCTTCCCAGGACCGGGCGTGGACGTGGACGGGGAGGCTGTGGCGGGCGCCGTCGGGGAAGCCGACGAACACGCACTTGTGGGAGGTGGTGAGCCACGGCAGCGCCGGCGGGAGGATCCGCCACTGCTGCTTGGCGGCGTGGCGCCACTGACGGCACACGGATCCGAAGCGGACGCGGTCGGCCAAGGACGGCATGCGGCTCAGGATGACACCCCCGATCTCGGACGAGAGGTCCGACCAGCCTCGCGCCGCCGTGGAGGTGCACGTCCGTTTGCTCGGACTCGCCATGGTGTCGTTCCCCATTGCACTTACACACGTCGACGATCGATTGATTCCAGGCTTGTGTGGTCTGGTATTTGAGAGGGATTCCGGCCTGCCGAACCAGATTCGAAGTCGGTTTGAGTTAGTCACACGCCGCACATTTCGATAATTCCATGGGTTGCCACGGAGCCGTATTCCAAGTCGGGTTGCCCTTGAGGGTATCTCTACTCTCCAGCGACGGCTCTTTTAGTTGGGGATGCAGGCGGACGCCCGCCACAGATCCAGTCCGCCTCATTTTCTGATTACCCTCTACTAATGAAAATATGAATTGAAACATGTCCTAATTTGCCGTTGACCAGTCCGGCGGACTGCCCACTCCATCCCGTCGGATTGCCCGCCTGCATGCCTACTTTTAGTAGCCCTCCTATTGTGACATCAGACATAAAAATCCTGACCATCCGTGGTCTCCATAGCGGTAAATTTGTCAGCGTGACCAATAAACTGTCCGACACTCACATTTTTTTTTTCGAAATGGGGGGATTACCCCGGCCTCTGCATCGAAGAGATGCATATGGCCTGTTTTATTTCATTTATAGCAGTGCCGTTGGTGATAAGTGTGTGTCTTTATTTCCATCATATTTGTGAAAGTCTTTTCGATATTGTTTATAGGATTGCTTGTCTATGGTGTGCTTAATGCTTGTTATGTAGGGCCCGGATAACATGATTCATAGACCTACATAGACACATACTTGTTGTTCAGCGAATCCGCGACCTCTAAGATGACAGGTGGAGGTATCAACGAGGAGTGAAGACAACACAAGGATAAACGGGAAGCCAGAGAACTTAAAGCACTGGTGTAACCTAACGGTTTTAATTGCTGAACTGACCATGACATGTGGAAAAGAGATGCAGAACAATAGTAATAAACAAGTCTAGGCCAAAGGGTGACTCGCCTACCGGCTAGTCAATAGACATAATATGTATCACATATCCGACTCCACCATTTGGCACCTTCACATTAACCATGAACTGAATTCTCCCAGCGCCTACTTCATCCATAAGCAGTAACCCATCACTCTACCGCATTTTTATTTACTATTATTTATTTTTGTTGTTTACTTTCAGTTATTAAAATCTTTATTCCGTTACTTCTAATCCCCTTGTATGAAGTGAGCCTATCTCATTTGGTTAGCGAAGTGGATGTACAACCCAGCCACCCAGATTCAAGTCCTCACGGATGTGGATATGGGTTCTTATTATTTCAAAAATAAAAATCACTGTAGAGGCTTCCCCTACCGTATTCCTTTCAAAAAATAATAATCTAATCACTATTCTTCAGCAAACTTAAAGAGACCCAAATTTGCTAGTCAATTCACATAAGTCCGACACCTTGTGCGTGACAAAGGCTGTCACTAAAGAAACACTTTGCCAGACCAGCTCCTTGTGGGATCGATATAAATCGGGAGATCATACTTCCGTGAATTATGCAATACGAACATGTGCCCTTGCAGGTATCGCCACCGGAGGACATCGCACTTCCATTGCTCATCCGTCATCCCCACCGGTCGCGCCATGGTTGGGCGAGGCTTGGTCGTCTGACGAATTCTGAGCATCAAGCCTGGATCCTTCGCCTTAGCCTTCACTTTGGATGCTTTGGATCCGCGCGACGTCATAGCTACGGTGGCGATGGGGGGTGGGAGAGGCGGGAATCAGAGTGATGGACGGGCGGGGCGGGGTCGATCGGGGCGAGAGAAATGAAATTGGGGGCAAGGTGAGTTGGGTTTTGAGGTTTTCGTGGTGTGTATGGAAAGACCTGCCTGTCAGTTTCGCGTCGATGGCTTCGTCCGGTGCGTCCAAACGGCCTCCAACAGGGCTGGACGCCTCGGACGAGATGTTGAGCCGCGTCAGACAAAATCCGACTATTAACGTGACTTTCGGCCGGGGCGACCAACAAAACTCTTGGCGCTGCGACTAGAGATGCGCTGAGTTTGCCACGCGGTGGCCAGTTGACCCCGGCCGGCAGCGAGATCTCGTCCGTTCATTTTCCGGTTTGCGCCGGTGTGCCCGTTCCGCAAGAAAGAAAAGAAGTTTTTGGTCCCGTATAGGCCGTAGCCATTCACGCCGCGCCGGACCCAAAGCCCCGAACCCCACCCCGTAACCATATAACGGATCCAGGCCGGACCCAAAGTCCCGCACCCCACCCCACCCACACACAGACACACTCCGCCCGGCTCCGACTTCGGCTGCCTCGCTCGCCCATTCCGCCGCCCGGAGAGGACGCGACATCGCCGGCGGCGCCGACGACGCACAGCGATGGGGTATGGTCCCCTTCTCCCACCTCTCTGCATCTTACGGCTACCCAGTTTTTTCCCCCGCTCCTCTACCTGGCCTTGCCGGTCACCGTCGACATCGCTGGTTTGCTGCCTAGCTTGGTCACCCAAATGTTAGCTTCACATTTCTAATTTTAGTTGCTCTCATGTGTGCCGATTAGGAAACACAAACTGTCCCTCTCACCACCGTGGCTTGGACTTGTGCTGATACGGCTGGCAATGTTGTGTTCTGTGATATCAACTCTTAAGTGTACATGTCTGCAAACCCGTTTTTGCTGTAATGGTAATGGCCAAAGTATTCTCTACGTCCACATTTCCTTCATTTAGGTCCAGCCTGTGTATCATCTCTGGCAATGACGCTCGGACTGCGGCAGTGTATCATTGGCCATGTACACGGTACACTAGCACGTTTGTAGTGCAGGATTAGCTGTAAGCCTAGTTTCTACGATCCAGCATAGGTTTAGCCGAGTTACACAGTTGATACGTAAGAATATATTTGCCAAACTATCAATCTAGTCATTGTTGAGATACTATCTTCCACTCTACTGCACAATTTAAACAATGCATATTTATTTGTGTTTGGACTGATCCATTTGCTTGTATATTTAACACATGGAGAGCAAACTATACGCACTTTCTTGTCACGCAAAAATTGATGCGAATACGTGAAATTGTAATGTTTTTTAAAAATGCTTAATTTTAAAGATCTCTTGATTATTAAAAATTGGGGTGAGAAATTCTCATATTTATTTGTTCTGTTTCAGGAACAAGAACCACAAGAACAAGGAGAGGAAGATGGGGTTTGCTGCTAAGAGCAAACGGAACTACAACCTGGCCAACTATGGCCACGACTCTGATCTTGAAGAGGAAGCTACCGACAAGATGGCGGATGCTGAGGCACGGGCTGCAGAAAAAGCAGCCAAGAAACACACCTCTCCAGTCCAACCCGCCCACCTGGCAGCAGAGGATGGTGGCGCTGAAGGTGCAGGCCCCAACAAAGCTGCTGCAGCAGGCGGCAGCGTGGAAGCTGCCCCCGCTGGCCCCGTCGACGATGCTGCAGACGCCGGTGGCGTGTGATCGTTGAGGCGGCTACTGGTCTTAATAGCAACTCCAGCCAGCCCCCCCGGACCACTTTTTAGCACTTTTTATACGCCGGCGGTACAAAATTTTCCCAGCCGTGCCCCCAGGACCTCCATTTTTCGCCGGATTAGTCAAAAAAATACGCCGGCGCCCCACGCCGAACCCAGCCTGCTGGGTTTGCCCTGGGGGCGCCGGCGATGTCTTTTACATGCAAAAAAATATATCCAGTCTCCCTCTCCCTCTTCTCCTCTCTCCTCCCTTTTCTTTTCTTATCCCCTCCACCTACCCCCACGCGCCGCTCGCTCGCCTCCCACGCGCACTGGTACTCCTCCGCCGCCTTCGCTTCGCCCGACGGCGCCGGCGCCGAACCGCTCGAGCCTCTCCGCGTCGCTCCCCGCGTCCCGCGCCGACGAGCTGCGCCGCCGGCTGTGCTAGCCGCGTTCGAGGACCAGGTCCGGCAGCTGCACACCACCAGGTCGCCGCGGTTCGAGGCTCTGGTCGCCGTCGTCGTCGGGGTGATCTGTCTCGGTGGCGCGGCGGCTGCGACGCGGGGCCGGCCTTCCCGGCGCTCGGGACGCCGACGGGCTCGGGACGCGGGACGCCGACGGGCACGGCACGCACACCGCCACCACGGCGGCCGGCAGCGTGTCCTACGGGGCGCGCGTGGAGATGGCGAGGGGCGGCGCGGGAGTGTCCGTGGCGGTGAAGCCGGAGAAGCTGGTTGAGGCCGGGCGCCACCGCATCCGCCGTCTTCCGGGTCGTCCCCGCCGTGTTCGTCCCCTTGCTCCATCTCCGCAAGTCTCCTCCGCTCGCCACGCGTCCTCTGCAAGTCGTGGGGTGGGGGGGACGACTGGGAAACATGCCACCCCCAGGGCTCAAAAATACGCCGGCGCCCCCCAGGACGACCGATTTTGCGCCGGCAAATCGCCCTGGGGTTGCCCAACGGCTGGAGTTGCTCTAAGCAACGAGTGGAAACAAACCGTAGCAAAACATGCTGGTCCGGATTTGATGGATCTCGCAAGATGAGCGGATTTGATGACTACACTGTAGGGAGTCGGTACACGAACGTGATCCGGATGATCACGGTACCGCCGCGATGCACCAACTGTGCCACGCGCAGTCTCGATTCCAGATGAACGGACGACGAAAATTGACAACCGAGATGTTCTCGGTGTTGACGTAAAAGACGTCGCCGGCTGCCGTGGAGCCGCTCGTCGTGTGTTGCCCAGGTCGGCCGAGCCGCCATGCCACACACAGAGATCTGAGATTTTGCTGTTGGTTTTATGACACATGGGATTAATCCCTTGCACCTTATTTTAGACTCGTCGCATTAGCCTACTGGATATTAATTTGCCAGACATGACAGTATGTTGGATCGACCATTTTCATGGCAACCCCACACGGCTTTCATAGTTTACAAAGATACGTGGCATTTTCTGTTGTATTTGCACAAGCTACAACGTCTGTGCGATTCGTTGCATTGATAGAACTGATCATGTGATGTACATTAAAGTGGTTGTATTTGATTGAGTTATACAAATGTCTAGAAGTCTGAAGTTTACAACAGTTAGCTTTTAATATTTATACTACAATGTTCCCACAATAATTTAGTTCAGTGTCTTACATTTCTTTCCCTCCCAATTTGAGCATTGTGCAGGCACTCTTTTTGAGGATCATACATATCCGTGAGGAGAATATTTGTACACATAACATTATTGCATCCGTGAACCACGTCTCACCTGGCACAACATAGCGTCGAAGACGTATCTAGGGTATCAGTTTACCTGTAACATTGATTTTTTCCCCTTCGCCCATGATGTATTCTACTAGTCGTACACAGTTTTGTGCTGTTTATCTGGTGTAACAATAATAATTCAGTAGTCGCAACTGAATCAGTATATTACGCAGCAATTGAGATGCCTTACCAACAGCTTAGAAGTTTAGTTTAGCATGATAAATAGTTTAAAGGCGCTGCGTCAAGGATCCATCATCTGTTCCTGCTCCAACTCGGAAGTTCGATGCTCTGTTGAGGCAAAAGATGGACTACTGTTTTATTGTGGCCACAACTCTAGTTTATGGTGCCGAACACCATTTCTCTCCTGTAGAAGATGATTCACTAGTCATGCAGTAGTTTCCTGTGAGGGGAACACGCTCTCTATACCATGTTTGAATTGTACGCACTCGCGCAGCAGAAAAGACTGGCCAAAAAAAAAATGAAAATTATACTTTTTTGTTTCAAAAAATCACAAAATTTATTCTGTGAATACATATACATGTATTGAATACCCGTGCAAAGTTTCGCTAGAAATTTCGTTCTATTTTGAGCTACAGAGAAAAGACAAATTTCATGCTGTATGTAGGGTTGTATTCCAAAAAAATATGTCAGAAATTTGTCTTTTTTGTGTGGTCCAAAATACAATGTATCCCCCCCCCCCCCCCCCCCCAAATTTTACCATGACTTAGGAATGTATTTAAGTACCTGTGCATTTTTTTCAGAGTTTTTGGAATTGTAGAAATGTGTTTTTGAAATTTTTGAAAAACCAAGCTCACTGGTGCTCGGGTGCTGGTGGCACTTTTCGAAGCCCTATTCGGCTCAAAGTAGCCTACGACACGGTCCTCAAAAAAGTAGCCCGCGACATTGCTACCGAGCACCAATGCTCTCAGTAGATTAGGTAGAACAGATTGACAATGGTAAACACTTCATAGCATTTCAAAAAAAAAAAAAAAACTGAAAACAAGGTTAACAAATACTCCTGATTGTTAATTTGGAGCATCTTTTCTTTACGCAACGCTAGACACCAACATGATTATGCATGAGATTTGCTAGCTCTACTTTATAGGCCATTTGTACAAGTGAGAAAAGAAAAACATTTAAGCTAACTGCAGTAGACATACAGAACGACCCTCTGTGGAGTTCATAGCAGTATTATTCACTGAAAGGAAATACAGATCGTGGAACTCTTGTGCCAGTGAGAACAAGTGAACAACCCCATCATTATATTTAAAGTGGTCCTATATACACACATAAGGCGTCAATTACACAGTTCAGACTTCCGTCTGATGTACTACCATTCAAGCAAATAATCAGGGTTTTTTTTTTCAGCCAACAGAATCTCAGATCATGCAGAGCTTATTCCACAAAACCAAACCGGAGAAGATCCAAAAAGAAAGGGCATCACGCAACTATTCCTGCATAAGAGAAAAAAAAAAGTAGACAGATGATCATTATCTCTTAGGTATCTGTCAACTGTATTTGCTTTTGTGACACCATGGTAGGTCGACCCCTCCACTGTACCGTTCTTACCTAAGCATCAAACAAGGGCCTCCACAGACAGGAGCGCCACAAGTATAATACAAGCATCAATCGATATCCAAGGTGGAGTATGGCGCATGACCGACCTGCATTGAGATTTAAATGAGACCGCTTTGCTTAGCAATACTAGTGATCACCAAGAAATCAGGTAAGGAACCTATTGGAACCACACCTGATCTAGAATTCTGATGATATCTGATAGCACAACTTTGCTACTTAGTACTTACCGAACAATCATCGTGAACACGCCAGATCGTCTCGCCTAAAAGGTTAGCAACTGAAAGGATAGTCAGCTGCGGGAAGTTCTTCTCCTCCTTCAAAGGGATGGTGTTCGTGATGATAACTTCTTGAAACAAACCACTTGATAATCTTTCAATGGCAGGTGGGCTGAAAAGGTGATGTGAAATATACTTGTAAGAAAATCAGAGCATAATGTTATTGCCACAGAATAACAAAAAAAAAACATGATGCAAATTCAAGTTCAATAGCTATTAACAAAGCGTCTGCACTCTCCAACTTATCTATTCAACAGAAAGTGCAACAAGACAGGATAAAGATGCCGCTATTGAAGGTTTACAAAAAATCCAGGAGGCTTTTGATGGTACACTTTGGTTTCACTTTTACACGACACCTAGAATCCAACAAAAAAAAATCAGGAGCTTTTGATGGTACTTCCCTGCTGGTTGCTAAGTTAGTGTATCCATGCAGATTTTCTGAGTTTAGAACTGACATACAATGTTAGATTATACCAGCACAGTGCACACTTTCTGAATTGCTTACACATTGGTGAAGGCTCTGGTTCCGTCAAATGATCAAATTCTCAGCTCCATGGAATATAAGTATGTTACTAAGTATACAGTACAGTGATGGGCCTTTCCCACAAGCAAAGCAAGTTCCATAATTCATCTAGCATAATTGCTACTAGAAAAAGTATGGAATGGACGTACCTAAAGACAGCATGTGTACAGCATGCATAGACTTCTCTTGCTCCTTCTTGATGCAGCAGCTCAGCTCCTTTGGCAATAGTTCCTAATTTGATCGTAATAGGTTTAGTAGGATATTCATATTCAGAAGCAAAGGCTCTCAAAAAATGGTAGCTATTTTTTGGTATGAAACAAGATGTAATTTACTTCTCAGCTGTCATGCATGAATGTGGAAAACTTCGGCAGGTTTCCAAGTTTAAAGTATATTGCAAATCATGTGCCTTGTATCCGCACCTTATTATAATATCAATCGTAGCTATATAAATATCATATCAGCTTTTAATACGATGCCATAACATATACTTGCCTACTAACAACATGCCAGTTGCTACGTTAACCTCATGAAGTAAACAGTTGCGAATAGGGCATTAAATGGTGGCAATTGTGTTTGCTATAACTTAAATGGGATACCTGCTGTATCAATCATATCATCCATCATAACAGCCACTTTTCCTCAAACATCTCCAATAAGATTCATTACCTGTAATAAATGCAAATGGTAAGTAATGCTTATTTAATTTGACCGAAGAGATAAAATCATGGAAAAATAAAACTAGCATGCACCATGTGAAACAGAATATAACCGCAAAGTGTGAAAAGCCACGGTGAGTATTTTTCTTACTATACATCCTAGCCAGCTGCTCATATACCACTTTGGACAATAATGTAGAACATGTTAAGCCATTCTTCTATTTATGTCGATTCATCCGGCTATACTAATAATTTGAAGAATATATTACTTGCCTCCGCAACGTTGTGGCCATGCCTTCTTTTATCTACAATTGCTAGAGGTGCATCTGATAGCTTCTTGGCAAAAGCACGTGCCCTGGCAACACCACCAACATCAGGCGACACCACCACCAAGTCATTTGAACATATTGTCTTGCTGGCGAGGTAATCAAGAATCACCGGCTTGACACATCAAAGAGGCAAAGACAGAAACAATTGTGAAACAATGAATATCAAATGATAGTAATTGGTCAACTGAAGCAAGATGTCAGTAAGTACCTGGCCATAAATGACTGCGGCAGTGTATCATTGGCCATGTACACGGTACACTAGCACGTGTATCAAATGACAGAAACAATTGTGAAACAACTGAATATCAAATGACTGCGGCAGTGTATCATTGGCCATGTACACGGTACACTAGCACGTTTGTAGTGCAGGATTAGCTGTAAGCCTAGTTTCTACGATCCAGCATAGGTTTAGCCGAGTTACACAGTTGATACGTAAGAATATATTTGCCAAACTATCAATCTAGTCATTGTTGAGATACTATCTTCCACTCTACTGCACAATTTAAACAATGCATATTTATTTGTGTTTGGACTGATCCATTTGCTTGTATATTTAACACATGGAGAGCAAACTATACGCACTTTCTTGTCACGCAAAAATTGATGCGAATACGTGAAATTGTAATGTTTTTTAAAAATGCTTAATTTTAAAGATCTCTTGATTATAAAAAATTGGGGTGAGAAATTCTCATATTTATTTGTTCTGTTTCAGGAACAAGAACCACAAGAACAAGGAGAGGAAGATGGGGTTTGCTGCTAAGAGCAAACGGAACTACAACCTGGCCAACTATGGCCACGACTCTGATCTTGAAGAGGAAGCTACCGACAAGATGGCGGATGCTGAGGCACGGGCTGCAGAAAAAGCAGCCAAGAAACACACCTCTCCAGTCCAACCCGTCCACCTGGCAGCAGAGGATGGTGGCGCTGAAGGTGCAGGCCCCAACAACGCTGCTGCTGCAGCAGGCGGCGGCGTGGAAGCTGCCCCCGCTGGCCCCGTCGACGATGCTGCAGACGCCGGTGGCGTGTGATCGTTGAGGCGGCTACTGGTCTTAAGCAACGAGTGGAAACAAACCGTAGCAAAACATGCTGGTGTTACCGTTGGTTGAGTGTTAGATTAGATAAATACGTAATTTTGAGACGTTTTCCTGTTATCGTGAACGTCCCAGCCTGCATATGATATATCTTCATCGTTGCTTGCCATCTCGGCTGAGATGAAATTTTCAGTATTGAGACGGTTTATTCTGCTAGAAAGATAACATTTCAATCTGAGACATTTCCGTCTGAGACAACTCAATCCCCAGCTTCCCCCCCCCCCCCCCCCCCCCTTACCTCCCCCGTGGCGACCCGGGGGCGTCCAGACCTAGCGCCGCCGGCCCCCCAACCACCGCTCCCCTTCCGCCGCTGCCATCGGCCTCAGCCACGGTGGCGGCGGGCCCCGCTCCTCAAAAGGGGAGGGGGGACCTCCGGCCTCTGCTTTGGGCGCGGCGGAGCCTGGGCGCCGGGGCGGCGGCCCCGGACCTTTCTAGGAGGCGGCGGCGACTTCTGCGGCTGCTAGGGCGGCGCAAGGTCGGGCCCGGAGGCGCTGCTTCCTGCTGTGGTGGCGTCCGTGGTGGAGCTCCCCAAGGCGCACGGGCGCGTTGGATCTCGACATGGGAGGCAACCTCCGATCTCCTGCTGTTGCCCGGTTGGGCGGTGCTAGGTGCTCGGCAGGGAGGCGCAGCAGTTGGAGCAGGGCTAGCAGCCGCGGATCCGGCCCGGCGTGGCCGGATTTGGCTCGCTGGTCTGGGGTTGGTGCTGGTCTTTGCCGCCTCTGCGAGACGGCGGGCGGCTCCAATCCTGTGTCCTGCAGGTCTGGTCTGATGGTGGCGTGGGGGTTTGCGGCATGCAAGTGGTCGTGCTGATGCAAAGGATGGAGGTTTCGTGGGGACGGATCCGGGTGAAAACCTCGTCTTCGGCTTGTGGCCGGAGCCGGTGATGGCGATGCCTCGTGCGTCGTTTGCTTCATGAAGACATCACCCAGGTGACTCTCTCCACACTTCTAGCTCCGGGGGAAACCCGAGGTCTGTGGATCGGATGATGGCGACGCTCTTGCGCCGTCTCCCTCTTGGGGGCATCATCGTTGGAGCTATGCATCGGCTAGAGGGACCAGTGGATGGCAATGGTGGTGTTGGTTGGCTCGAGTCGGGGCGGCGCTAGATGCGGCTCTGGCCGGCGGGCTGGCCGCGACGGCTCCCCTGGTGGCGGATCTGCTCCCCGTCGTCCTCATGGCTGCGGTCTTCGACGACGGTGCTGGGGCGTACCCCCGGTAGCAGTGCTGCTCTTCTCGGTGTCGTCCATCTGGGGCGCGCGTGGGCTGTCGGAGCTGGTGGCAAGGCTCCCTCTAGGGACATGGCGCGGTCGTGGGTGTTGGTGCGGAGCTCCTCCGTACGATGCCGACGATCCCTCCTCGTCATTGCTGCAAGCTCTCTGTGTGCTCCCTCGTTGGACTGAGGTTCTCTGAGCACTAGCTTCAGAGAATCATCTCGATGTTTTTTCCTTTCTGTTTCTAGGGCGATGTTTTAATCGTTCTCGAGTGCTGTAATGCTGATGTAAGACATAATGGTTTCTTTTCTATGAAATGGAACCGGGGCGAGGCCCTTTTTATCTAAAAAAAAAAACAACTCCATCCCCATGAAATTCTGGGGTAGTTATGAACATACACCATGTAAATCATTTTGACTTGAATATTAGTTCGCATTAAAGAATGGAGTTTGGTTAAAAATCATTTATTTTCTGCAATTGAGGTTCATTTCTCCAAACATTTCATTCTGCCCCATGCTATCTTGACTGTTTTCTGGAATAGAGGTACTGGACAAGCATATGTTAAACCTATAGGATCATCTAGGTCTAGATCGATCACGGTAGCATCTTTAGGGTTAGCTCTTCTTCTCTTGAATTAGGGTTTCGGATTGGGGAAAATAGAGAGATGGAGAGAGACCGAGGGAGAGGGAGAGGATCTCATACCTTCACCTTGTCTTGAGGAGGAGTTGGAGCCGGGCATGGTGAGTGTGGCCGGCGATGGCCGTGAGTGACGGGGTGGTGCTTCCCGTCGCTTGCCGGCTCTCCTCGATCGGTAGGTGGAGGTGGGGTGGCCACGACTGTCTTGGCGTGCGTGCCCTAGTGGTCCCCACCTCCCTTTATAGCCGGTGCGACAGGGGCCCTAACCCAGAACGGTTTGGGCTCCCCCGATCAGGGAGCCGAGTCAAGGGTCCGTGCTAGCCGTTGGGCTAACACGGTGGAGATCAACCTAACATTCTCCCCCTTGATCTCAACTTTATCTTTTACTTTTCTCATTTCATCACAGATCGATACATAGAGCATGTTTCATCGTCTCAGCTCAATTGCCGATAGAATCAGACAGCTACAATGTACGCCTCCATTCAGAAATAGATTCTTTAATCTTTTTGGGCCTCTTTATTGTCCGGAAAACATATAGACTATACCATAAAACCCATGTCGACTATGTGTTCTTCAAAACACACTGGGCGGTAAGCCTTTAATTAGCAGATCTGCAAACACTTGTGTGTTTCTTTTATCTGTTCCTCTTATGCTCCAAGCATTTCAATATAATTCCGGACTTTCTCCTTTACAACGTATAACTTTGTGTCAATGTGTTTGGCACCACACTTGACTCGTTGTCTTAGGAGTGAATTACTTAATGGTTATTGCTGTTGTCAACCATTATTAATTCCGGGCACAGGTTTCCTTAACCATTTTGCCTATCCCTCAGCCTCATATGATGCTATAACATGTCTTTACATCACACTGATGTTAAACCTTTAATTCTTTGGAGATTTTCCACACAAAAACTCCAAATGTGAAATTTAGCGACAATTGTGGATTTCGCTATATATTTCACAAATTCTTTCAGAGTACTCACAACCTTTTGAGAGCACTCTTATAGATCTATCTTTGTACTCACAACCTTTTGAGAGCACTTGTTTCTTTTAGCATGAGGCCAATATCTTTGATTCCATTCCAGTGATCTATATCTAGATTGGACATTGCCAAAACAACCCGGATACGTGAATTGTCAGGGTAATATTGAGCAACCAACAGCGGAAGCATATGGTACCATATCCATTTGATCTGTTCTATGTTATCAATTGGAACACTAAAGTTCCCAATTCCATTACCCTTGTCAATAAGAACAGGCGTAGGTTTTCTCGACATGCATGCTATAGAGACTTCTTCTCAGCATGTCCATGCGATATTTCTAATACCCTTTTTCTTCTTTTCTCAGTAAATCTCGATACTTATAACGAGAGACACTCTATCGAGAATACTCTTTTGAGGACAAGAACTTCTTTTCTTTGCCGGTAGTAGATTGACATCACCACTAGCAAGTAGGATATCATCCACATACACGGGATTAGGAAATGAATTTCCCATTCTATGAGTTTGCACAAATGCGATTGTCCTCTCATTTTCTTTAACCCAAAATAACTTTTGATTCTAGAGACTTGCTCTAGTCCATAAGATCCCATGTGATCTTCACTTTCATCTGATGTAACTCAGATCATTATGTGCCATTAGCACTCATTATAACTGTTTATTCTCTTAGCGCAAAACTTTCGATTTAAAATTGCTTTTTACAGATTTCCTTTGGAGTCATATTGGTGATGTAGACCCATTATAGCCTACTGTTTTGGCTCCATTGGAAATTACTTATGAGTCCCAAACATCGTCGGGATTCACATAGTCTCTAATCGATAAGACAAGTAGACACTTGTCAAAATCGATTGAGCGCTACTTTTAATTTAAATGAGGCGGGATCAACCTTCATTTAAATTTCTCTAATATATACTTTATAGTCATCTGTTTTTCTCATATGGGGATGTTGTTGCTCTGTCATTGCCTAGAGGCAATTAATTCTATAGTCTTCTATTGCCAAAAGGCAATAGTTGTTACAAGGACCTAAAACACAAGATCCATGTTTACTTGTTCATCTCTTTTATGAAGCAACAAGATCCCCCAGATAAAAAATATTCGAGCCTTAGGTATGTTCATACCATCCTCCCCCAGATTACTCCATTTTCTCCAAAATGGTGTATCCTTAATCCTTTTTATTTGGGTTTATTCTATCAATCTGTCTTCTTTATGGTACTTTGAGTACCGTCCTTAGTCTCCTTTCGGAGCTATAAAATATACAAGAATACATCTATCTTTTTACTTTAGGGGTATCATTATTGTGATCGTCGTACTCCCCCAGACGATCACAATTCATCATAGATCACCTAGATACATAATGTGCATCACATTATCTGAGGTATAGGGGGGTCTATTCTGTAATACTCTCTATCTCCCGCTCGAAATGTGGCAAGAACCTTTTGCCACAATTTCGAAACTTTGATTATTTGCTTTATTCAAAATGAAGTTATCTTTTAACGTATGGGAGTACTTTTCTTTATTCCTTTTCAAAACTCACAAGAGTTCTTTCTCAATGATACTTTTTGCAAGTCACACTTGCATACCATTCTTAGCTTGAGGTTCATTTGTAACTTTATTCTCTTTTAACTCATTAAGTGTTTTATAACTATGACACATAAAATGTGAAATCGATATAAAAACACATGAGTCATCACATCTTTCTCCCGTCATACAGGATAAGTCCTTTGTCAAAATTTTCTCCCGCCATGCGGATATTTTCCCAGACTTTTCCCACCACGTGGGTATTATTATCGTCTTTTCCCGTCATGCGGGTATTATCGTCTTTTCCCGTCATGCGGGTATTATCGTCTTTTCCCGTCATGCGGGTATGACATAGATGCCACAATTGGCTCTTTAGACTGCATATTGAATCATCAAATTCAGAAATAAATCTGAATACTCTTTTATACACATGCTTAATCCAACGTTAGTCAAATTAAGCATTCATGTTGCTCGTTTAAAAAATTTCTTCATATAGAGTACATGAAAGAAATTCGTTAAACAAAACTCAGAATGATTTCTTTGTTTTCTTCATGGAGAGTACATGAAAGACATATGTCAAACAAGACTCTCAATGATCTATTTGTATTCTTGGATTAATATCCAAGAATTCTTTTTCTTTTTGCAGTCATTCTTTAGAGAGAACATTCTCTCTCACTTTATGACCTTACTTGGTCATCTTTCGGGTAACAAGTACCCATCCTTTTGTTTTCACGAATGAAACCATGAGAATCTTTGTCTGAGAAAATATTAAACAATAATAAACAATAATGAGCATAAAATTAACCCTATTTTGTTCTGGTTAAAGATATGCACATTAAAGCTTTAAAACTTTCTTTATATTCTAAATCACCGTTGGGCAGAATTAGAATGAAACATTTTCTTTCTACACTAATTCTATATCACCGTTGGGCAGAAATAGAATCAATGCATAAAACTTATAAACAATATGATGATAATATTTCTATTGCAATAAAGAACTCCGTTCATAAAATAACATTATCATCAATTCTATTGCAGCGGAAACATAAAATATACATTTTTCTATAGTTCAAGAGCATCTCTTGATCTTTTATCTTTTCTTTGAAAATTTATCTGTTGGATGCAAACGAGTAGCATCTTTTATCTTTTCTCTGAAATTGATCACTTTGATGCAAAAATATCAGAGATCTAGCCCTTTGACTATGGAACTCATATAATTATAGTACTGTTATCATCAACGTTGGTCAGAAAATAACAATACCATAATTAATCTGTTAAACAAGTATTTCTCTTTTTCCTCCTCTCTAATTAAATTTTCCCGTTGGTTCCAATTTAATTAGAGGAGAGTCCTTTTATTTTACAGTAGAAACTGTAAAATATTCTCTGTATTTCACAAACATTGCACTGTTTTGGTCTGTTCTCTAAACAAATTCATTGGATTTGAAAAGAGATCATCTTTTAGCAAAGTCTTTGTCATGAAAGACTTTTCTGTCCTTTAATTAAAATTCTCCTAGAGAATTTAATTAAAGATCTAAACAAATTCACTGAATTTGAAAAGAGATCATCTTTTAGCAAAAAACCGTCTTAAAAGGCTTTTCTGTCCTTTAATTAAAATTCTCCTAGAGAATTTAATTAAGGATCTAAACAAATTCTCAGAGGAATCTGTATATCTTTTCTTTTGATCTCTAAACAAATTTTCTCAGTGAAAACTTTAACAAAAACATAAACATTGCAATAATCACTTTAACATGCTCCTCTTAAATTTTAATTCTCTCTTTTAATTCTTTTGACCTTTTAAATTTAAAAGGAGCATATTTCTCTATTTGCAGCGGAAAAACATGAATTAAAAAATTCATGAACTTTATACTTTGCAGAAGCTTTTCTTTTACTTTTGAATTCTCTAAACAAAATTTTCGTTGGAATATTTTGTATAGAAAAAACTGTACAAAATTTGTCCAAAAATGGACAAAAAACAATTAAAAAACAGCTTCTGAGAAAAGAAAAAGACAAAATAACAGAGAAAAAACTCTGTTTAAAATCGCGTGGCCCATACCACAGCTCTCCACTTTCGGCCCATGGCCCGATTAGCTGCGCGCCGCGCGCGCGGTACACTTTTGGCCCACGGTCCGTTTCCGTGCGCGCCGCTCGCGCGTCACGTAAAATGTCCCGGCGGCCCACGCCCCCTTCACTTTCGGCCCGTTAGCCCAGACGCTGGCTAGGGTTTCACCCTGGCCGTCGGATTCCATCCGACGGTCCAGCGTGGATCTCGGTTGATCAAAACCACCACACCGTCGCCCGGGTCAAAACCCTAGCGTCATTTGCCACTCTTCCCGCAGCTCTCTGTCCGCTCCGGCGGGCGCTAGAGGTTTCGCCGCGCCGCCGGCAAGCCGACGACGGCGGACAGATCTGTGGGTGACCGGCGACGTGCGCACGCACAGCCGCGGCGACGGCCTACCATTTCCCCTCTTTCCCTTCTCACTCTCTCCACTCCAGTGCCGACGCGAGGACGACGACGGAGGGAGGACGGCGCCCCTGCTTCTCCCCTTGCCGGTGCGCGCTAGCTCCCGAAGGAGAACGCGCCGCCGTCAAGCGGTGTAGCGGTGGCGCCCTGTGCCCCCGGAGGGGTTCAACTTTCGGCAGTGGCCGAGGCGCGGTGCCCCTCGATCTGCCCGAGTTCTTCTTCTCCATGCCTCGGCTCGCCGATGCGCATGGAGATCGAGAGGAACGGCGCGGCCGGAACGGCGGCGCACTTTGCCGGCGAGCACAAGGCCCTCCGGTGAGCTTTCTCTCCCCTTTGCCTTCTCTGTTATGGGTCTGGCGTTGGGGTTCTTTTGGAGATGGGGAATTTTCCTTTTGCTATTTCTTTGCCACCGAGTATTCTTTGCCCTCTGCCCCCTTTCTAAAATTAGGGTTAGGGTTTGATCTTTTGGGGATTGAGATCTTTTCTGTCTCCTTTTTCTACCGAAAAAACTAGAGCCTAGAACACTGCTCTGATACCAATGTTGAACCTATAGGATCATCTAGGTCTAGATCGATCACGGTAGCATCTTTAGGGTTAGCCCTTCTTCTCTTGAATTAGGGTTTCGGGATGGGGAAACGAGAGAGATGGAGAGAGACCGAGGGAGAGGGTGAGGATCTCATACCTTCACCTTGTCTTGAGGAGGAGTTGGAGCCGGGCATGGTGAGTGTGGCCGGCGATGGCCGTGAGTGACGGGGTGGTGCTTCCCGTCGCTTGCCGGCTCTCCTCGATCGGTAGGTGGAGGTGGGGTGGCCACGACTGTCTTGGCGTGCGTGCCCTAGTGGTCCCCACCTCCCTTTATAGCCGGTGCGACGGGGGCCCTAACCCAGAATGGTTTGGGCTCCCCCGATCAGGGAGCCGAGTCAAGGGTCCGTGCTAGCCGTTGGGCTAACACAGTGGAGATCAACCTAACAGCATAGCTTTCTGATACATCGTGTCAACATGTCTACGGATTTCTGAATCTTCTCTTCAATTTGTAGTCTGCACTACTTATATTCTCTAATTATTATATATCTTGTGACCAGCTTTGGCTGTAACCTGAAATAAAACAACTCGCCTTCGCCTACGCATTGAGCAAGCTAAGTAAGCTGTTCATACAAGGTATCTTTGTTTTTCCATTTAAAAATGTTGTTGTAAACTTTTCTATCTCTTTCTTATAGCTTAATTTATGAACAATTATGATGCCTCTCTTTCATTCTGTACATTGTGACAAGGAAAGTGATGTTCAATCTGAACACTCCAACTATAAATCTCTAATGGTTGCTTATGCAAATATAGGTATATGATAAATGCATGTGAGGTGGATCAGGAGCGCAGAATGCAGACCTTCGCGGAAATAACTAATTCTCAGTGGGAAACGGAATTCCGTGGCTCAAAGAACGTGCTACTGAAAGAGCTCCAACTTTTTAGCTTCAGGCCACTAGAGCAGCAGCTGTCATTTATAAGAGCGACGCTGCAGCGAGCTCCTAATCTGCAGACGATTGTTCTGTATGAAAACAACGATGAATGCGATAAATGTGACGCGCTGGATGCGCCACCGCCCTGTTTTTCAACAGGGCGTGTATTTCCGAAGAATGAAGACGAGCAAGAAATGGTGGTCAAACGAATTACAGATGGCATGACATTCTCCGGCCAAATAATTTTTAAGTGATTAATGTATTGTAATTTTAAACTGATCATACTGAAGAATACCAGTAAACTATATTTTTAAGTTGGGTACTGCATCCATCCAGTTAGCTTATAGTGGTCGTCCTAACCGCTAACAAATTACACTATGTGTGGCATCTTTTGTTCCATATGGCTTTGAGTGCCCATGTGTTCTTAAGGACTGGTAATTATCCCTAAAAAAGGACTGGTAATCTATACATTTTATAAAGCAAAACGCACTAACATGTATTAATTTTTTTTCTATCTCAACATGTAACCTATCCACATCATTCATTTTTTTAGCCAACCAAATGTCCATGTCATCCCACTAACACTCATTAAAAAATATAATACTTTCTTGCATGCAACATACCCATGTCAACTACTTTTTATTCATCCAATTGTCCACGTCACTAATTTTTAATCATCAAATACAAAAACACGTCAATTAACTTTAGCCAATTGTGATCAATTGAATCTTTCATATTTCTATAACCAACTTCAAATTTTATGGGTCTTATATGCTTTTATTTACACATTTTTTTTCTAAGATTTGCGCCGCAACGCGCAAGGTATATTTCTAGTTATGAGGAACATACAACTGATTCAACCCTAACCCTCTCTCTCAGCCGCCCCCAACCCTAACCCTCCTCCCCTCGCCACCGCCAGAGTCACCGCCGGGCAAAGCCCGTGCGTGACGGTGACGGCGGCGGCGGGGCCTCTCTCCAGGCGGGCAATCCTCCCTTTGTGGCGACGGTGACGAAACCGACTCGGCGGCGGCGTGGTGCTGTGGCCCTCCATCGGCGATCCCGGCGGGCGGAGGAGGTGGTGGCCTGCTCCTGGAAGCTGCGCCCCCATGGCTACGGCCGTCAACCCTAGATCCTCCCCGGTCTTGGACCGGGCGGGCTTGGTCTGGGCGACATCACCATGGGCGGCGTGGCGATGCCTGGCTGTGAAGGCGGAAGGACACCACGGTGGTGTCGCCGACGACGAGCTAGGTGGTGCTGGACCTTGGGCGGTGGCCCTGGTGGTTTTTTACGGTGGCGGATGGCGCGGCGGCTAGAGTTGGTGGTACAGCATCCATTGTGGCGCTTTGCCTCCAATTTTGGAAAGCGTGCAGCACAGGGCTTGCGCTCGGAATAATGGTGGTTGGCCCTGTTGTGCTTCGAGCGTCAACATCCAATCTGGTTCATGAAGGCTCCCTGTTTTGGCCGCCGACGAGTTCCGGTCTTCCTCTCGGAGATTTCCGCAGTTTGGCAAAGTGCTACTTGGATATCTAGAGCGGAATTGATGCGGTCGTGCTCACCCTCCTTTTCAGCCAGAGTGGCTTCGTTTGGGCGAGGTACAAAGCTTCGCCTTATGTTAGTGCCATGTGACATGTCTTATAGATTTCCATGAATCTGATGGAGGTGGAGAGAGTTATGGTGGGTGCAATCAGAGGTTGGTAATGACGGAGCAGGTATTGCCTGCAATGAGGACTATGCGACACAGGTTTTTCCCGTGTGTCGGGTGTTTGGAGACTTGCAGCAGCAGCCTTGGCAAGCGGGGGTGGCAACACAGGTGGATTGCATTCTTGGTGGTGCTCTTCGAGCATCAATACATGAGTGATGTTCAGGGTGAAAGCTCAAGGTCTGGCCTTCATTGGCTGTACCTGGCAATGGCCTTGCTGAAGGCATTGTTTTGAAATCCCGGTCTTTCTTCAAGGTGAAAGCCCAAGGTTTGGCCTTCATTGGTTGTACCTGGCAAAGGCCTTGCTGAAGACATTGTTTTGGAGAACCTCTTTTGCAATCCGGGTGTTGTATTTTGGTGGTGGTTAGAGTGTTGCTGTTGCGAGTGTATCATCACTCTGACGGGGTCTTTGTTTTATTTTTCTCTCTTTTTTATTTTTTTCTCTTGGTTGTGTGCATCCTGAATGTCTTTCGATATCTTGTTGGTGTAGAGGCTGGGTGTAATTGGTATCTCTGCGATATTAATATATTCCCTTTATAAAAAAAAATAGCTTGAAGCCTGGCTGGCTGGAGCTGTTTTGAGGCCAGCTGCCTTTCTTGGTGTCACTGCTTGTGGGCCAATGTGCCACTACAAGGTAGCAAAGCAAAACCGCCCTCTCTCCCCTTGGCTCGCTCATCTCTCTTGCACATGCAGCAGCAACACTAGGGTTAGGGTGTGCCGGCCACTGTCGTCCCCCAACCCAGGGGTGCGATCGCTCTGGTCCCCCCAAATCCAGGGGCCCTAGCCCAGCTACGTTGTACTACACGTGTATATGCCAGGATTGCCAGCACCCAGTAGGAAAAAAAGAAATGGGCCGGCCTTTTAAAGTATTGCTTGAATCTCTGGAGTCTTTTGGCCTAAATATTGAAGATACTAGAACGACACCCCGCGTGTTGCAGCGGGTCTCTCTTAACTTTTTTAATAAAACTCATGAAACTTGAAGTTGACTAAAGAAATATGCAAGATTTAGTTAATCATGGCAGTCAAGATGCTACAAATTTTAGACATCAAATATATGTGTGGTTTATAATTTGAAGATCGTTATGCTTTAGGGGTTTATCTAATTGATATGGATAAGATTGTATCAACGGGTTGAAGAAGCGGGTGTTGTGCATGGCTTGCATGAAGGTGATATGCACATTGCACGTATGATATTTCTAAAAACCATTTGAGTGAATACATATAGAAGAGCCACAATTTTGAATAACAACTGTGTGATTTCCATCCTGAAATAATTGGCAAAACGTTCACGGGCAAATCTTGTTCCGGTGTTCTAGTTGCACATGATTTACTTGTGTAACTACGTAGCGACATGGTGTGATCCTATCATTTGAACATAAAAAAATGGTGTGGACAATTTGATGGGCTAGAAAAAAGATGATGTGGATGCTTGCATGTAGAGATAGAAAATAATTAATAAATATTAGTGGGTGACATGGCCAATTGATTGGCTAAAAGAGCAAGTGATGTGGATAGCTTGCATGTGGAGATAGAAAAATATTAATTACACTTAGTGGGGTTTTGCTTTATAAGAATTATAGATAAGGGGTCAAGGCTATGACAATGGTTCTAATATGAAAGGAAAAGAAAAAGGGGTACAATCTCGATTACTTAGTATGAACCGGAGAGCACTGTATATACCATGTGCTTGTCTGTAACAGCCCCAGCTTTGTAATGAAAAATACGAATAATTTTTCCACTTTTTCCTTACCATGTTTGCATCATGGCATGCATATGAAGATTCCTACTTCTAACAACCAACAATTGCAAGCAACTAAAATGGGGAAGCAAAGCAAACTTCCCAAACACCCAACCCAAATGCAATGCCCAACTTGGCAACAAACTAAAAGAACTTCCAAATTGTTTAGGAAGTTCCAAGTTACATCTTAGAACAAATTGTTACCATCCAAATATTAACAAGCAAATGTTTTAAATGGAGAGTTCAAATTGGTGCCAACCAATTCTTTTTTTTAAACCAAATTAAAACTTTCCAAAAATTCAAACTAAAATCATGGGGAGCTTCAATATTACTGTGAGGGCCTCCATGAATATTTTCATTATTTTTGGAAATGTTTAAATACTCCAAATAAATGAATTTTGGAAAATATCAAAAATGCCTTTAATTAAACCCTGTGAACAAGGTTGACCAAAACTTTTTCAATTACAACCCCAATTTTGTGGAGCACCTAAAGGTCAAGTGGAGCCCACATGGATTTTTGTGGAATTTATAAAAATGTCCTGGTGCCTCAATTAAATCGCAAAAGCCTGCTGCTGGACCATTTTGCAATTTAATTAAAAGTTGTCAGGGGGTTTTCAGAAAACTGCATCGCCACTGTAGCGCCATGGCGCACTGGCGCCATGCCGCGCTGCCGGCAGAGCTGCTCCGCACGCGGCCGTGTCCCCCTGGGGACAAGAAGCTGCCCTCATCGCTCACCTGCCCCGCACTCCTCTCCTCCCTCATTTTCTCCCTGAAATTTCGGATCGACGCCACCGTTGCTTCCCCGCGCTGCCCTCCGAGGTGCCGACGCCGTCGCCGCTGATTCGCCATGCTCTGGACATCCCCGGGACCAGCCGAAGCCACCAACTGCTCCGCCGCATCCCCTTCTCCCTCCCTACCGGCAGAATCGAGCCGGGGAGGCCCGTAGACGACGATCGCGTCCTCGCTCGCTTCCCCGCCTCGTCCGCTCTCCGCCGGCCGATTCCCGGGGTCCCCGACCCTCCCCGCCGTCGCCGACCATGGTCTCGTTCTCAGGGTGAGCACCGCGCGCTTCAGACCCTCTTCCCTCTCCCCCTCTCGCTCTCCCGCCGTCGCGCCGCTCCGTCGGTCGCCGGCATCACCGTCACCGTGTGCCCGGCCTCGGTCCCAGCTGGGCCGGCCTGGGGCCGGACGCTTCGGGCGAGTGCCCGGCCTGACCGCTCGGCTTGGGCCGGACGCTTCGGCCGCCCTCCCGGCCTGGGAGCCCAGCCTGGGCCGGCCAAAGGCCGGACCTCTCGGGCTGGTGCCCGGCCTGCAGCCCGGCCTGGCCGGCACAAGGCCGGCCTGTCTGGGAAATGCTTTTCCTTTTTTGAATAAAACCAGAATTTAAATAATTGCTATCTATTTGGTTATTGCTTCAAAAATTGCAAATTAAATATCAATTTGATCAGAAAAACATCACCTACCTGTTGGCAACATTTCCATACTCTTTTGAGTAAATAAATTTGCCTTTAGTTAAGAATTCCTAAAATGGTATAAATAATACCTAAATTGGAAAATTCATAACTAGTGAATTATTTAATCAAAAATTGTGAATAAAATATTAAAGTGATCAACAGTTCAAATGCTATCAAACCATGCTAATATCACATCATGATCACAAATATTTATTTGATGTCATTCTTAAATGATTAAACAAATTAAATTTGAATAATTATTTAATTCACTATTTAATCATCGGTACTCGGAAAATCACAAATGAGGTACCAAAATGATCGAAAGAACAAATCCTATCCAACCATGTCATGTTCATGCATATTTGATCCACTTCTTAGTAATGTAATAATTTCTAAGCAAAGTGCACATTTAATTAAATATGGGGTTTGTTCCAAATAATTGCACCAATTATTTGGCACTCCATTTAATATTGTTAGATAAATCATATGATGATAGCTTTGCATAATCTTGTCATGTCATCATGTGATTGTGCATTGCACCTTTTATTCGAGTGATTTATTTTATTCTTTTGTATTATTTGGGTATCGATAGATTCCGGAGTCGAGGGTATCTCTACCTACCCCGATGAGCCGTACTACACGCCCCGGCAGCAAGGCAAGAGATAACCTAACCTTCTTGGCATTCTAGCATCTTATTGTTTTATAAACTTATTTTATCCACCATAATATTGCATGCGATTCCAATGATAATTTTTGTTCAATATTAGAGTATCCTATGAATGCATATTTTCCCCGAGCCAATCACATGGATCCCTACCTATGAACCCTAGAGTGATGTGTTGGCCTGAGACAATATATAATTATTGTATTTATATGCTTAGCTATGCTTAGCCATGCTTAGTCAAATGCTTAGCAGTCCGATATTTATTTCCATGATTTATGCAATTGATGGAATGTTCGGACAAAAGTGGAGGATGTGTGTGATACTTAATTAATTTGCTTAAAGGCTTGGATGAGTTGCCATCGGGGATGGTGTTTTGCCTCATTCTTGCCGCCTAGGCTGAGAGTGCTTTTAGCTAGAACCAAGAACCGAGCGTGCTTCCAAAGGTGGGGACATATGGAATCCCCTGTGACCGAATAAGTTGTGAGGGGCTTGTCAAGGGTCCTCTAGTTTGCCATTTCCATTTGCGCGTGAGTTGTGTGGGTGGAAAAGAAACGATGAGGACGGTGGTGTTTAGGATGTGGCCGCGGGGCAGGGCGTTGGAGGCGCTGAACCTGTCCTTCCGCACACTGATGGTCCTTGAGTAAGCCTCATGCAATGTAAAGGTCTAACCGCGCCCACTCGCCGGCCTTCCCCGGAAGAGGGCCAATCAGGTGAGTCGGACGGTACCGATGGGTAAATTAGTACACCCCTGCAGGGTTAAATCTTTTCGAAAAGCCGTGTCCGCGGTTATGGACAAATCTTGGGAAAGGCGGATTAGCTCATAGAGAAGTATACCTAATTATCTACAATTTGGTAGCTAAAGGTTGCACCCAACGGTGTTTAAAAGGTTCATTTCCTCGAGGGTGATTTGAGGGAGTGCCTTCGTGGAGATGAGAGGTGGTTCGACTACAAGTTAGTTCGACGAGAACCGAAGATGAAATGTTACTCTCTTATCCCCTTTGTGAAAAACACTCTGAGTAGTTGATGCCATGGGTCATTTCTATCTTTGTTTATGAAAACTAGCTTTATGCAAAATAGCTACCAAACAGCTTTAGAGCCTCCGTCAGCATTGGGACTATATCGCCCTACTAAACTTGCGAGTACGTCATACTCAGTCTCTCTTTGCTGCCTTTATATTTGTATTTCAGAGGAGGACGAC